>CAEFZY010064710.1:0-64444 GCA_903066815.1 Brachyrhaphis roseni | reverse complement strand
AAAAAACTATATTGTACAATTATTTTACGGTAGTTTACTGCCAGTCATCAGTCTTGATTGTGACAGCAGAAGAAGACATCAAATTGACGATATCCTACCGTATTTTGGAATAACAGTATGTTACTGCTGGAATTCCACCGTAAATTTACAGCCATTTCTAAGAGTGCACTTGGAGAAAAAAAATAAATAAATAAAGATGCAGGCAAGAGTGAAGAGAGAGCTAGCTTTTGGGCCCCAGATGAGGAAATGAAGGAGAAAAGGAAGCAGACGATTTGGTGCCCATATAGAAATTGTTGTGCTAAACATGTTATTTTGAACAGCTTATAGATTTAGGAAGAATGGTGAAATTGTGACTCTGTTGCTGCATTAGTTTCAGCATGAAGTCCTTGAGCCTGCACTGATTTGGCTAGAAATCAGCTCTTTGTGATCCAGACATTCTCAAAGATGATTTTTGAGGGCCCCACTTGGGGGGTCAACGAATATGCAAGTCTGGGTCACAAGGTCATAGATGCCAGAAATGAAAATAAAAAAAATAGCAACATTGGCCATGCACTGAAAAAAAATAATGGAGCTCCAACTTAAAAAAAAAAATAATAATAATTTGCTACATATAGTTGAATTAAGTTTATCCGAGTGTTAAGTTTATTGCCATGTTTAAAAAAAATCGCCCGTAAACAGTAAATTTGACCAACTCAATTACATGGAACTTTTTCTTTTTTAGGTTGGAGCTCCCTTGTCTTTTACAGTGCGATGTTGGCCGCTGATGTTGATTTTGTTGTCATTCTACCACTTTCATCTATCAATCTAGAGACTCCGGCGAAAAATGTCCAATTTAGCCTAAATTATATGTTGGCTGTTTCGTAGCATATTGTGAAAAAGTTACAAGTGCGTGAATACTGCTGTAAAAATCTTATTAATACATGGTTTAAGTGTTGCCTTTCAATACGTTCTACTTCCCGTGAGCCTTTGCAATGACTTTCTAATTAAGCGGACACCTTCTTGTCCTTTCCTGCGCTCCACAGAGTCGGCTCCCAGCCATCAAGGTGAAGTACCTTCTCCTCGCCTGGCTGGGCATTCTCATCATCAGCTGGATTGTCTACATGCAGTATGCCTCGTACGCTGAGCTGTGTCGCGGGCACGTGTGTCAAATGGTCATCGTAAGTAAACACGTACTCTTATTTACTCACAGTAAAAAGAAAAAAGGAATGTATTTTGCTTTTGCATGTGAAATTTCATTCATGACACCACTTAGCCACACTGAATGCTCTTAGTCACACTCACGCATATTAAGAATGAACCGATCTTTTGTGGAGCTAACAAAGGGAACGTTTACTTGACAATGTGCATGTGATTTTTGAGGCTGTTCGGAACAAATTAGCAAACTAGATAACTTTTCCAAAATGTTGCAGAATAGTTTGAAAGGGTGCAAACAGAAGAAAACCAGTCAATGCAAGGCAAGATTCTGTTTTCAAACAGAGAGAAAAAGATATATATCCCAACCAACCTCTGCAATTAAATCGTGACTGGAACCTGTTTGATGACACGAAGTAGGCTAGGAGGGTCTTAAAAAGTAAGACGGAATTGAAAAGGGAGGAACCACAACGTACCTGGATACAGTGGAATAAATATGACAAAATGAAAGTCAGTGTGCCGTCATTTTGAGCAAGTGTATCTGTGCCAATCACTGAACATTTCACTACACCCCTCCCCCATTCAACATATAGAATGACACTAAAAAAACTCCATAAATTATTAAATGTTCTGCTTTAAAGGCTTGGCTGGTAGGATTTCCTTTTAGTCCTGCTCAAAACAAAGTTGTTTCCCATTTTTCTTCTAACTAGGTGATAAATTTACGCTTTACATAAAAAAAAAAAAATACATCAACTAAGAGATAAAACATTTCAATTTTTTGTTCACCAGCGTACTTCTAAATGTTTGCTTTTGTCTGTCTGAACTTTAAATGTGTGATGCTGCTGCAGTGAGAAATCACATCGACGGCTCAGAAAACAACAGAGTCGCTTCCTTTCGGTATGACTCACGCTTTGTTCAGGCTCAGCAAACTTCGCTTGCCCTTAATTCTAACTCCGTCTGGTTGAGTGTGCAGTTTCTGATGTGTGACGCGACCTCCGCCCTCAGCACCGGCTGGTGGAAATTCCAGCACATCTGCAGTAATATCATCATCAGACAAGGGGAGAAACAAAAAGTCACACAAAAGACTGAAAAGTGTCTTATTTACTGGCTTTCACTGAAAGTTTTTTCACCTGACCGTAACTTTCTTTGTGCAAATTACTGTTTTTCAAAGATTCTACAATCTTCGCCAATAATGTTAATGCACTTATAGTTGTGGAAATAAGTCCATTTGTCCATTTTCTTCTTACTAAATGATCCAGAATCAACTGTTTATAAAAAAAAAAACATAAGTGACCAATAATGACAGCACCTCAGTCTTGAAGTAAAATCAAGGCTTTTGGAAAGGCCATTGGAAAATTGTAACTTTTCCATTGGGGCATCATTATTAATTTAATGTTTTATGACGTGTGTGTAATTGTACTCTTGAAGTGGGACTTGAACGGTTTCTCACAGGTTCATGTGCTAATCGATGTAAAGGTTTGCACACGTATTTAAAGTACCGGCCCGCAATTTCAAACCAATATGTTTCGGTCAGGATCAGTGACCAGTGGGAAGAAACGCAACGTGAGACAGGCATTTAGAGGAAGTGACACCACCCAATAGAGGACACAGAACAATGTCATATAGTTGTTGCTAACAAACAATATCTGCACAGGTTCAGCTTTTGTTTAGTAGACCTTGTAGGTCTACTAAACATAACTAAATTATAGAGATCTTAAAATAGCTAATGTGTCTTAGCTCACTTCGGATTGCTTCCCGTTTCCTGTGGCCTGACGTTGGGCATTGCTTTGCTTGTTTTCGCAGTGCGATCACTACAGAAGGGGCATCATTTCAGGCTCGTCGTGTAAGGCCTTGTGTGATCAGAAAACTCTGACGCTGCACCGCTGCATGTCCACCTCCTCCACCCATCAGGTAAAACACAAACACACTGATTTTTTTTTCCTTTTGAATGCTTTTCTTATATGTTGAAATTTATCTTTGTGTGTGTCTGTAAAATAATAGTTATAAGCAGCTAAGAAATGCATATTTACCTACAGTTTATGCGGTTTTGGTTGAATCCGGTCAGGGTATATTACACAATCGTCGGCTACCATTTCAAAATATTCTCCATATTTCTAACTAACTCTAGTTTTGATTTTACTTTTTCAGGTCTACATTGGACTTTGGAAGGACAGGCCGGTGGTAATCAAATGTGGCATTGAGGATCCAGTGAACATAGATGGAATCCCAGAGACTTTGCCGAGACCGGAAATGAGCTTATTCGACAAGCCGACTCGTGGAACATCAATGGACGAATTCAAAGAGATGCTGCACAGTTTCCTTAAGGTACCATTTACGTCAAACTACTTAATTGAAAATAGAAATCATTCTAATGATGCACAGAAGAAAAGGAGCTCTTAATGTGATCTTTTCTTACTTAAAATACTAGAGCGTCTAATTTCTTTTCTTAAGGCTAATCTCGGGGAACAACCATCTTTGAGCGCCTTGGTAGACAGAGTCATCACTCTCGCTGACGTCAACCAGGATGGCAAAGTGTCTCTCGCCGAGGCCAAGTCCATCTGGGCTTTGCTTCACATCAATGAGTTCCTCCTCATGGTGGCGCTGCAGGAGAAGGAACACACCCCGAAGCTTCTGGGCTTTTGTGGAGACTTGTACATGACAGAACGGGTGAGCCACAGCTCCCTCTACAGGCTGGAGGTCCCTCACTACCTGGAGGCGGTCGTCCCGGAAGCCCTCAGCTCTGGTCTGAACCACTGGCTGGCGCCATCCTGGCCCCGCAGGGCCCGCATCACCATCGGCCTGCTGGAGTTCGTGGAGGAGGTCTTCCACGGATCCTACGGGAGCTTCCTAATCTGCGACGCCAGCCCCCACCACGTGGGCTACAATGCCAAGTACGACTGCAAGATGGCCAACCTGCGCAGCGTGGCGTCAGAGGCCGTGGTGCGGGCCTTCCTGAAGGGCCGGCGGTGCGAGAACAACGCGGACTGCACTTACGGCAAAGACTGCACCGCCACATGCGATCGACTGGTGAAGCAATGCAACACGGAGGTCGTGCAGCCCAACCTCGCCAAGGTGTGCATGCTCCTGCAGGATTACCTGCTGTTTGGGGCCCCGTCAGACCTCCGGGGCGATCTGGAGAAGCAGCTGCGCACCTGTGTGACACTCAGCGGGTTAGCGAGCCAGATGGAAGTGCACCACTCGCTGGTTCTTAACAACCTGAAGACATTACTGTGGAAGAAAATTTCCAATACACAGTACTCCTGAAAGCAGACGTAACCAATCAGCTGTTCTGTCTCATGAATTATACAAAACGAGAGAAAATCTAAAGTTTTGCCAAATAGTGTAACTGTTTCAATCATTTGTGTGATTACCACCCTACACTGACTGGAGACACAGGATCATGAAAAAGTACATTCTCTCTTTTATTTTTGCTTCTTTTGTCATACTTGAAAATGTATCAGCTCATCAAACTGATTTTGATATCATGTAAAGATAGGCTTATTGAATATAATAATAGTTCTCAATGAGGAGCTCATTTAAAAGTTATCCAACCCAACCAGACAATTTGACAAAATATATATTTTTTCTTAAATTATGAATTAACTCATCTCACACTTTTACATGCTTTCACACAAAGGCCTGATTAAAATAGCCGAATAAAAAAGTCACTTAAGTAAAACTTGTCTGACAACATGAAGTAAGCTAAAAAATCTTAAAAGTGCAAGTTATAATAAAAACAGCAAGGCACCAACAATTAATATTTAAGAAGAGGGCAATAAATTCCACTGCTTCAACCAATGGAGATTAAAATTACAAAATTTGTCAATCAAAACATACAGGTGCTGATAAGACCAAAAAGGTGAACAATAAATGAACGGATAAAGACATAATACAGAGACAACAATACTCCATTTGGGTCATGCATCAGAACAATAATCCAAAACACCAGCAAGTCTATCTCTAAGTGGTTAAAACGATAAAACTAAGGTTGTATTGTCTTATTTGCTAAGAAGAGTGGACCACAATTCTGCATTCCACCAAAAAGGCTCTTTGTGCGTTATGCCAGAGTGTTGATAGTGCTGTTTTCTGCCACTAAAAGTGGTCCAACCAGCTATTAGGTATAGGACGTAATTACTTTTTCACAACACTGTAACTGAAAACTGTGAACCGCAATTTATAATGTGAATCGAGAGAACCAACAAACCCAAATACCTTATGGATGACTCCGTCATGTTTGCTTTTCAACTCGTTAGTTGTGACAGATATCCGTCCATTTTCACACTATTCTCAGGACTCTGCCTGTAACGCCATCTGTTTGGTTCTACATGTAATTTAGTTTTTAAAATAAAGCAACTTGGATTTATTTTTTTGTTCTTTATGTTTGTGCACGGATAAGAAATGTGACTGGAGCTTTAAATAAGGCTGCGGTTTTATTTTCTGTAACTGAAGTTGATCACAACAGATCGGAGATGTACGGCTATGAGAAAATAAAATCAAGTTTGGTTCAAACGACTTATTTCTGTTACGTCATGGTGAAAATACATTTTGCAGACGGGATTAAGGTTTTTTTTTTTTACTTTTTTACTACCGTCTTTCATAGAGAAGTAAATAGAACAGTACATTACAGTTTCATTTAGTCAGTGTCACTTCCTCCTGTGAATTATTACGTTTATCTATGGTGAAAGTTGTGTGTCTGTTTTAAGGATTATATATACATCTAAATAAATTAAAATACCATAGAAAAAAATTTCACTACTTCAGCTTAAAAAATTGAAACAAATGTACTAAAAGTAGAGAAATACACAATATAACCCTTTATTTCTGATCATTTTGAATAATATGCCTTACAGATAATGAAAATTCAACATTTAGTTTCTTTAAAAAAATGCATGATTTTTGATAACGATTTTAAAAAGAACTGTTGGCCCACTACAAAGACAGTTCACATATGAACTTATATTTCGAAAACACTCCATAAGTCAGGGTTATTCAACTCCAGGCCTCGAGGGCCGGTGCCCTGCAATCTTTAATTGCAGACAAAATAAAAATACGTCACCAGCTGGAAAACTTGACTACCTACTGAGGAGGCAATTGATCCATTTGGTTCAGGTCTGTTAGAGCAGGTATTCACCTAAAAACTGCAGGACACCAGGCCTTGAGGACTGGAGTACCTTGTCACACATCGTCTATGAGGTTACTGTCAGGTGGATCTTCTGTTCGGGTGATTACATGGTCACTAAAGCAGGTATATTTGCTCTGTGTGGAGTGTGGACAAGTGCTAAGTCAAAGGGAAATTAACTCAGTATTTCCATGAAGCTTATCAGCTCAGGGAAACACTAAGTGCCACAATCATTGAATGTTTGAGTTTGGTTTTCATCCGTTTTATTTTGATTATTGTTGTATTGCTCATTTATATAAACATGGGTATTGCTTAATCAGTTTATCCCTTTGTATTTAGTTTCTTGCTTTATCCTTGCATGGTCTTTGCGCTTTTGTGCTTAGGTTATTTGGCGTAGTAAACCTTCTTCCCATATACCCCCATTTGCTCCCCTCCTCTTTATCCCTGTTTTCCATCCATCCATCCATCCATCCATCCATCCATCCATCCATCCATCCATCCATCCATCCATCCATCCATTTCCTAACACCCTTGCCCCTAACTGGGTCGGGAGGGGTGCTGGTGCCTATCTCCTTTTTTTTTTTTTTTTTTTTCTTCTAAGGCTCGTCTTAATTACAAATGATCTCGGCATCTGAGTCCTTTACAAAATCTGAATCGTGACATAAAGGGCTGTAAAAGTTCAGTAAGGACTTTTGGATTAAAAAAGAACAAACGCAAATTACGTGCAACAATAAAACACACCACCAGAGGCCGCCATAGATTACATGACAATAAGCAAGCACAGACTGAGTTATTGATGACCCTCATTTTATGACGCCGAAGGAAATGCATATTTTAGAAAGACTTTGTAAGCAGGGAATTGTATGTTCTGGGTTTTTATAAACATAAAAAAGGGCAAATATGAAGTATGTCCATATTAGGAAAACTAGTTTCAAATATTTAAATTAAAATGAGGTTTTCTAACGAGAAAGTTAGTCAAATCTGACTTTCAATAAACATAATAAAAAAAGAAGATAGATAGATAGATAGATAGATAGATAGATAGATAGATAGATAGATAGATAGATAGATAGATAGATAGATAGATAGAAAGTGTGGATTCTCTCAAGGTACTTCAGTTCAAAACCATATGAATTGGGTAAATGCTACTCTTCAGATTAGCTGTATGTGTCCCTGGTTTTGTGTTGTGTAGGTTTCTGTTCTTGTGTGACAGACGTTACAACGTGAACTCCTGCCTCTCACACACGGGAGGTCAGCACCAGCCTTCTGACTCTACATCTATTAAGCAAGCACCGCAAATGGATGAACAATTTCGAAATAAATAAAATGCTTTTATGGTTTTCATTCAAGACAAAAGGTCTTTTGAAGCAGACTTATTTGGGAGTGAAGTGCTGCTTAAGTAAATGTTCACTAGATGGGGCTGTTTGTGTTCATCGAAACAAGTACAATTGTGTTGTACCACATTTGGACGTGACATACAGTACTGTTGGCATGAATTTCATATATGAGCTTCGATGCTGTTTAGAAAATTCAAATGCATCATATTTATTCCTTTCACAAGTAAAATAATAACAATCTTCAAAGGACACAATGCAGAGGCTCCAAATGAAATGAAGAGGAGCGGATAACTTTATCTTTGCCTGGAGGTGTTCCACCTGTCCACAGCTGACAAGAGGAAGACAATGTGAAGAAAACAAACACAAAGGTGCAGAACCTGATAGCTGTCCGCGTTGCATCCCGTGCCGTTGAGATAGAGGCTGGTTTCATAGAAACGTCGAACATATCTCTCCAGCACACTGTTGCACCAGGACAGCTTAGAATCACACAAATCATCTCTGCCTCTTTGCCTCTACCTCCAGCGACAACATCCGTCAGGAAGAACTGATTTGAATGTCTATCGAAAGAACCACACAACGGCCAAACTCCCCACCGTCAGTCACACACACAGACATGCGTGCTGCACAGACACATGTTGTACCTGCAGGAAAAAACAAAAAACGATGCCAGGCTCCTGCTCTTTTATTATCACACGACAGCTTGTGGTGAATTTCCATTTACTCATAATGGAGGCCTATTTTTTATTTGTTTGACTTGATATTGAAAATACAGCAGACATTTGTGAACCATTCTGCTCTGTCAAACCAGACTGACTGTATTCACAAAACCTTTGCAAATGAATCCACTGAGTCGGCAAAAAGAGTGAGCGTGACGGGACTCGCAAACCAATCGCATCCCTTTGCTAAAGGAGAATTGGAACAGTTTGTACACGTGTAGTGATAAGACTGTCAACGAAGCTAATGAACGGACTGAGGAAGGTCAAGGAAGTTCAGAAGAGAGCCAAGGGGAAAAAATCCTTTGACTTTGTTGAGTCAGTCGATTCCTAGAAGAATGAAATATAGAACAAGTATTGGAGGTGAAGCTTCACTACTTCAAGAAAAATACAGATTTTTCTCTTATCCTAAGGAAATTCGCTTCAGCATGAAAGGAAAGTAAAATATGATTTGTCGTTTCATTTATATTATTCCAGTATGAGTGTGAGCAGCACAGCCAGGACAAATGTGGTCTTGTACTTTCTTCTTTCACTTTCACACTTTTCTAATTGAGTGTAAGTTTCCAACAAAGCCAGGTTTTGGTTCTGGTTTCATTTTGTGTCTTTTTTGAAGACGGAACAGATTTTTGTCTTGTCTTATATTTTGTGGTATTGTTAACAAAAGTGAAAGATTTGTTAACTGGATTTCAAAACTCTCGGTACTCCTTAGTCGTTGTCTTTTGTTCCTTAGTGTTTTCTACCACTCTCTAACCTAAGTTGCTTTGTGTGCATTTTGTAATATTAGTATTAAAAACATCTAAAGCTCGTAATTTGATCGACGATGTAGGTAAATCTTGTTATTATTTGATCTCTTGTTTTTCTATTATACAACTAAAACCAGATATTTGCATATACTGCATTATAATATGCGTGCATGTTTTTTTATTAACTTTACTAACTAAACCAGCCTAAAACCGTCTTGCATCTGTGTCATGCATGTGTTGTCAATAAACCCAAGCATTTTATTTCATCAGATGACAAGACATGCCACAAAATAAATAAATAAGGTCTTTATACTTTTGGGCATTTACAGATTATCTGGCTTCTTATGTTGCCTTCCGAGTTACGACATCTTCTTTTTGATGACGTTATTAAAATGTCAAAGTCCAGACAAATGACTGATCTGCATGCCGTGACATGACCTAAAACAGACAGATTATGCTCAAAAATCCTCCAATATGTCTGAATTAAAACAAATCTGCGAATAAAAGTGGGGCAGATTTTCTCCAAAGAGATGTGAGCGACTTGCTGCCAGCCGAGGCAAAAAGATTGATGGCGGGCGGGTGAGCACCTGCTTATGCAGTGGAGCCTTTACTGTTCCATAAAGGCCAGATTGGATTAGGCCATTTGTTTAATGAGCTTGAAAAATGTGACCAAAATCACAGAAGAAACTATTTAAGGGGACAAACATTCTCATCCATAGCTCTGTGCATCTCAAGATAACCAACTGTCCAGTTCCTGATTCTGACCCTTCCTGACACACTTTTCTCCCTCCATTATGAATGCAGATGATGCAGGCCTTCATTTTCCCCCAGTTGGAACTGAAACCCAAATGCACACTCCTCCTGATCTGCTAACTCCTGCAGCTGACTTGCTTTTTATTTATTTATTTTAGAATTTCTGATGCGTTCTCTTGCAGACGCGCTGGCCTGGTGCCGTTCAGCTCCGCAAATTCCCCAGAAGATTGGATCTGTCGTACACAGACTTAAACTTGATGTAGTGCATGTAAGCTCCGAATTGGTTCAGCGTGCAGCGCCCCGCAAGGTTACCGGGAGGGGAGGGGAGGGGAGGGGGTCGGCTCAACGCCTGACCGAGTAAGCGTCCACTAAAAAAAGGTAATTGCTTCATTCCTTCCTTTCAGCACCTCCTCCGGCTCTCTTCGCTCCTCCCATGCCTCCTGACTCTGCGCGCACGTCAAAAGATCTCCATCCGCAGTTACATGTGCTTTCACATCCCCCCCCTTCCCTCCACACACACACACACACACACCCACACCCCAGCAGGGAACGAGAATGAGAGAAACTGAGAGTGTGGCGGCTGCAGTCACTTTCCGAGGCAATCTGGGAGGATCGCTTCCCTTCCAGTCTTGTTCGCCTGGCCCTGGTGTTGACGCGCCTGCCGCCGTCTCTCCCTCCGAGCTGCTCCACGGACTCCGTCACCACAACGCGCAGCGAGCGCGGCTCGCAGGTCGTCTGACTCCCAGGAGCGAGGAGTCAAGATGCAGCAGCAGCAGCAAGAAGAAATCATGTTTTCGTATTCCCCTGCAGGTAAGCAAACCTGTCATCTTTCCATTTAAAAAAATAAAATAAAAAGTTTTTCATTTTTAAGCATCCTCTTATCTATTTTTCTGAAGTGTGAAATTGTTTTATCTTCTATCTGAATCTGTGTTCATTTTTTTCTCCCCCTTTCCTCACACACACACGCACACACACCCCTATGAGAGCATGTGATGTTCTGCAGGAGGTGATAATGCTTGTTGTTGTTGCTGCGCCTCCTTCCATATGGTCGAGCTGAAAGTGGAGTAGCTGCTGTTACTACAACTGGCTGCTCCCTTAAAGCCCAGCTGTGAAACTCCATACGTTCTCCTGACCTAGATTCAGGAACAATTTCTGCGGGTTTTTCTTTTAACTCCAACCTGCTGTAGTTTGCTGCCACAGGGTAAAGCTTTGATTCCGAGTATCCATGATGAAGGCACTGGGGGCGATCATAGAACAAGGTGCAGGTTGCCTCTTGCTGAACATTGAAGCAGATTGATTAGTGGAAGTGCTCAGCCGCAATACGTAAATTTGCTTCGCTTTTGTTCTTGGAGAACTGTGCAAATCAATGGCTCTTCATCACCAAACAGACGGCGATGAAGATAATTTATACCCTTCCAACTTCTCCAGATATATATTTCACACTACAATTACACAAGTGATTGACCAGCACAAATCTTTTCATGACTGTAAAATAGGAAAAACAATTATTTTTTTTTTACAGATTGAAAATTCTTGTTTGCCTTGTGACAGCTAAATAGTGACTTTTTGTAAGCTGCAGCTCAGTCAAATTGGATGGAGGGCGTCTATTCTCATGCTTTTTTCTTAAGTTTTCCCTCAGATTCTCGATTTCATTTAAAATGTTTATTTTTTTTTTCTTTACACATTAACATGCTGTTGTTGTGACCATTTTATTTTAGGCAAGACTGTACACTAAGGGTTACTGTCAGTCTGATTCTTTGTCACTGATGAAACAAAACATCCCCAAAGCATGATGCTGCCACCACTGTGTTTCACTGTGTTTTTAGGACGAGATGCACTTTTAGTTTTTCACCACACACACACACATGCAGCATTTCCAATTCAGGCTAAAAGTTTAAGCTTGTTCTAGTCTGACCAGATCTTTTTTTTTGTTTGTTTTCTGTTTATTTCCTCCACAAGATTTGTGGTCGGCAATGATTTAATCCACTGGAGAAATTAAACTGTTATCTGAATTGTGGGTTCAACACACCAAAAAAAACGGTCACGTTTTTCAGAAATGTAATCGACTCAGAAGTGCAAAAGCAGACGCAGATCTAAAAGCTGTGGGACATAAATCTCTCTGGAGACTCATCCCTGACCCGCCCGCTGAGCTCCCTGGTTTTAGTGACGTCACTGGTTCACTAATGTTCTCTGGTGAACCTCAGCAGCCTTGACAGATAGCGATATTATTGCACGCAGTCATCTTGGGTAAAAATGTTTTTTTGAAAAACTCCTAAGCTTTACTTTTCTCCTTACGGCAGGACGCAACTGTGTGATGGTCAATCGCATAAAACTTCAATGAAATAATTCTATTTTATAGAGTCTTATTGAAGGCACATTAAAATATATCACTTTTTCCTTGATAGTTTAGAGTATTACAGTAAAATTGAGCTACACAATAGTGGGAAAAAATAAACCTGAACCAGATTCAAACGTATTGTTTGTTTGGATTCTCGGCCTCTCAGACCACAATTTGTGCTCAAACCGAAAGACACCTGGAACAGATTTAATGATGTAGCTGGCAGATTTTTCCACGTCTGACTGACTGACTGACATGTTGGCGCCATTCCGACACGCAGCCCGTTACCCATCACCGTGTTTTTTTTCTTCTTTGGCTCTTGATTGAGGGGGTTGAAATCATTACCTGCATGTGTGTTTAGGTTGATTCCCATCACTTTTTCACACGAGCCCTAGAGAAGCACAGCTCAAGATGTGACAGCCCATGACAAGGTGTGGGCTACACACAACGCTTCATGTTGATTTATTGTTTGTGTCGACATGCCTGATGCGAGGACGGTGATAAACGGGTTATGTCCGGTGAGAGTGGATGAAGCTCAGCAGACAAGAGAGAGGTGTAAACGCTCCTCGTGATGATCAACACCCACTCACAGTCTCCTTGTGTTAGAAATGTTGCATAATCCTCTGCTTCCCTTTCTGGGGGAAAAAAACAAACTAACTTCAAAGAGCAAGTCTGCCAGTATATACTGAAATGTTCTGAAAACACACAAACTGCTCTGACCAGGAGCTGTAATGTGTAACGGAGCTGCATGTATGTCGTGGAACTACTTCTGATGGGTGTTGAGATATCCAACAGAAATGGCGCTATCATGATGTCACACTAATAATAAAATAGATGTAAATTCTCATTAGGAATCTGACTTTATAGGCAATAAACTGACTTACCCTTGGGTTGGATATTTAAACTCTTCTTTTTTTTGTTTCACTGAAGATGTTCTCATATCATACAAAGTGACAGCGCCGTTTAAAAAAAAGCCAAAAAACTTGATCGTCCTACTCTTACAGTGTCGATTTTTTTTACGAGGTGGCATAGAAAGTGCTTAATTTTCTTTTGTTCCATAGAGATACGCTGCCCCTCCACCACTTGTTGCTGTGAACATTCAGCCAGCTGGCTGAAAAAAAAAAAAGGCTTCCGAAACAACAATGTGCCAATTAAAGGCCATTTATTGCTGTTGTGGTAAAGATCTTTTGAGCTGACTGCAGATAAATTAACTCCCTAATTTATCTGCATTATACCTTATTCTGGTTTTTAAAGAAACAGAATAAGGTATAATGAGCATGGTTACTCGAAAACTACGGTAATAGTATTTTTTTTCCTATCTGTGTTTGATATGTTTTGACTAAGTCTAAATATCTAAATCACAGTAGATAAATAGAGAATCATAATGTTACAAATCAATGTTTTATGTCAGTAGGAATAATTGTTGGTTTTAAACCATTAGGTCATGATGACTTATTTGCTTTAAATGATTGTGTTATTAGCACAATCATATTATTGTTACTTAAGCTTATTATTCATTTTACATTTCATACAAATCTGCCTAAGCCAAAAAAAAAAAAAAACTAGATGCATGCAGAAGTGAGAAACAAGGTTTTTTTTTTTTTTTTAAAAAAACAAACAACAAAAAAAACTATCTTCTAATTTACTGACAAGTCTTTTTAATCTGGGATTTAAATGAGAAATTCTCACTGATGATGTTCAAGAAATGTAAACGTCCTGTCAGAGAGTACGATTACCTTGTTCAGTAATCGAATCTATTGAAAACTGACTGCAAAATATGATGAATTATCCCAAAACACATTTATATTTAGGGGTAATGAGGAATCATCCTAATGTTAGAGATATTAGGAAAATGACACACTGGGTCAAATCAAGGAAGAACAAAAAAAAAAAAACAGCATCACAGTATTGTTTGAAGTCACACTGTATATAATTTGGTTTCTATGCCAGCAGTTACTGTGCTGTTTCTTTTTTGTTTTTTAATATTGCCTTACAATGTTTTTGTTGTTCAGTAATTACCCTCTCATTATTTTCCCTCTGTTCAGTCAGCCTTCATCACATTCAGACGGTCTTGCATGCAGAGTGTCTTTTTGTCCATTGGTTTTCACAGTCCAGTTATTTTTCAGAGAACTTAACAAGTGGACATGTTGGATCAAAGTGTTCTTTCCAAACTCTCAATGTTTGTGAACTGAAATGCGCTTTAAGAAAAGGACAGATGAATTCTAAATCCCATAAAATAAAGACTTAGTCAGTATTTTTTTCTTCACCGTTTTAAATATGATTGCATTTGTAATTTGTAGGAGTGAAAATCATATTTTTCCAAAAAGAAAGGTTGCTGCAAATGAATTCTTGTGCACAGTCTTTACTTTGACCATGTTTAAATACTCGCACGAAATGACACAAACGTTTCGGATACTAAAGATGTTAACATTTATTAGCATGCTTTAAAAAACCCCCATTAGGTTTTAAAAATAAATCCTGCAAATGTTTTCTGTGAAAAATGTTCAGGTCTACACACTTTTTCGGACTTGTACAAAACCTCAAAGCTTCCTTGAGGTTTCTGCTTCAGGTGAGCAAGGAGGCTAAAATCCATACTCTGTAGGAGTCTCACTGTGGGTGCGCACGCTTTAATGTGATGGGAAGTCAATGTTAACCTCCAGATTTTCAAATACAGTGAAAGTAACACCAGTAATGTAAAAAAAAGCCATCAGTTTTCTATCTTAAGTGCGCCAACTAGGGTTGACTCACCACAGTGGGCATTAAACTGAAATATTTCAAATAAAATGTTAGACAAGCATCTCCACCGAACTCGGAGTATTGACTTAAATCTGTTTTGGCTTTTTACATAAAGTCAATACCAGATATAAGTGCTCTGGTCCAGCCTGTTAAACTGGAGCTTATTATTGTATTGTTAGTCACAACTATTGACAGAGGGATAAAATGCTAATATTGTCCAGTTATTGATCCGCTCAGTCAGAAGTTAAAGTAGGGAGAAGAGCATAATGGCACAGTTGTTGGTACATGCAAATAAAAATCTGAGTTAGGCTGGAGCACCTAGCTGCAATCTGATTGGATGGCTCAAATAGTGACAATAATGGTTTTATAACCTTTTGACACACAATCACCAACAACACGGAACAAACCTACATCAAAGCATACATACAAATGAAAAAATGTGTGACCTTATGTTACCGTTTATTTAAGTAGGCAACATAACTTTATGACAGATGAATATGTATTGGTGGTATTTGCTGAATAATTGTACACTACTTCTTAGCTAGAAACATAAAGAAAAGGTAGAAATAAAAGAAATTAACTTCTTTCCCATGAGATTTAAATGTACCACTACGTTTTGTAAATATTTGAGGGATAAATATTTTGGGATCACAATTATGAAAGCTAACATTAGTGTAGAAAAAATGGGCACAGAAACTGCAAAAACAATTCTATTGAAACAATATATTAACAAATTAATAAAAATGAATTACCTGCACAGTGAAGTCAGTGTGAACGCACAAACAGTTTTACAAGTGGGCAGCAGGAAACCGAGAGAGAAACACAAAGACGAGTTGAACGTGTGTGGGTGTGAAAAAGCTTAACACGACTTTAAGAGTTTGCTTGGATATTGTTTGAAATGAGGTTTTATTATTGCTAAGTTCACTTACCAAGAGTAGAAATCTGTCATCTCACAGACGGTGGAAGCTAGCAACCTGCACACACTGTATCTGTCGAGTCTCAACAGCAGATTCAGTGAACCAGTTAACCATCCAAATAGTTCTTCAAACAACTTTGAGATCCGGAAAACAAAGGAACATGTTCCTCTGCAGAACTAACGTAAAATAAAAATTGAACAAAAGTCTTCATGTCATTGGCATGCAACAGTATCAAAGTCAGATGAAATGGAGGGTGTACAGTATGTCTGACTAGAAGTTAGCATCCACCATTCTGAGGACTTCTTTCAAATGTACAAACATTCACTTTGATATGTCATCTGTCTTCTTCAGAGAGAATTGTTACCAATAATAACTTAACAAAAAAAATCTAAAATAACCACTTCCCATTTCAAGCATGGTTGTGTAGTTGCCCCACTAATGCCTGTTGGTGCATATTCTACACACATTGGAATCACTTTACTACAATCTAGTAGTCATAGTTGTGCCTCAAATACCACATTTGTGTATGGGCACACAACGGTACGAGCTGCATTAACGGTGGCGGAAGAAGAACTAAAGAATTATAATAATAACGAGACACCTTATTGGGAGGATAACAATAGGTTCCTGCCATTGCTTTGCATGGCAGGCCCCAATCAGTAGACTCTAGAGCTGCCCCAACTCTTTGTTCTCCACATCGTGTTAACCTCTGATACACCGGACAACTGTATAAGCATCATCAGATACATTTGCAGCATTTCTGCAAATCACTGCGCAGAGTAAAACACTACGGTGGAAGTAGAGTTCCCTTTTTGGGTTTCTGTCCTCACGCAAGTGGAACAAGAGGACGATTCTCTCTAGAACCTTCTGTATGTGTAACGTCAGAGCAACTCATCTGCAATTCTGATGGGTGAGTTTTCTTAGGGAGGAAGTCTTCCACAGCACCGGAACCTTCTCCTGGGTTAGGATGTCCTCCAGATTCCCAAATGGCTCGTCCATCTGGGGGCTAACGAGATCTGGGTCTGCTGCCTTGTTTCCGTTCTATCAAGATGCCAGATGCATCTTATCTCGTAGAGATGGGTTAGAACAGGATGTGGAGGGATCACCATCGTCTCCTGAGCTGATGGTGTGACAAATAAAAGGAGGATGGTGAAGGTCTGTTTGGCCTGATACTGTTCCTGTGTTGTTCTAATGGGACTCGCTCCTCCTTTCTACCTCTACTCCTGACTTTAAGTTGCTTTTGTTTACCTCAGTAATTCCTTGTCTGGTGATTTATGGATTACTGGGAAGGCATCTCTCCGTTTTGGTGGGGGGAGGGTGTCAAAGCTTTAGATGGTCACACACTCAGTCATGGCATTGATCTCCTCTCCGTGGGGCTCAAAGAGCGCATCCCCTACTGCAACCTCGAAACGGCACCACAGAGCTCGTTGTGTCTCCGAAGCCACCCGTGTTTATGAATGCTAGTTCAAAGAACGCCGCTCGTTTCTCCTGATTAAAAAACGCAGCCTTTTCTGCTGAGATGGTACTTTCGTTCAAAAATCAATCACCTCTTTAGCGCTTGCTTTAATTGGCTCGTTATACCTGCCATTGCAGCCCTATATTTATTTCCAGCGTAAATAAATCCGAAGCAATACATGAAAACATAACGGTATAACATGCCACACATAAATTCTGCCGGCATTTCTTCAGCATAATGTAACAGTAATGTATTCCTCAGACAAATGGGCAGTGCGCTTAAGAACGGTGGCCCGTACAGCTGACAGCTACAGCAGATTAAAATAAATAATTTAAGCGCTGAGAAATCCTAAAGGCTACATCTTTTCTTAAATTGGGTCTTATTCACAGATGTATAAATCCCATCACCATGACTGTGTCAGTCTACGTCAAATTAATGCACGAACGCACACGACGTGTTTCTCGCAGGTCAGCTTGAAGTTGTGGTTTGAAAAGGACGTGCTGCTCTCTCTTTTTTTTTAACCAAGCTTCTGTGGAGACAGGTTCATAATCCCTGTGTTGATTAAATTACGCTATACAGTATCAGCTAAACCTAAAGCTCTAAGATTATGAGAACGAGAGAGAAAAACAAGGAAGAGATTAAGCGAATGATGGAAGTCCGCTGACTTGACGGAGCTCTGCTTCGCATTTTTAATTTGATTTCCTTCAATAAAAAAACAAAGTCTGCAAAGTCAGACTTCATGTACATTTATTGAGCTCTAAATCTTGAATCACATCGGTGTAAATCTCTCAACAAACACAGTTGTTGGGGTAATTACTTTTAGAACAAATGACAGAAATGAAGACGGACATCCTTAGAAAACGCCACAGAAAAAGCAAATGAAGCCAAACTTCTGGTTTTTATTATTACTTTTTTAAGATTTCAAACATAACCCACTTTCCATAGACCATATGAAGCCCCCACGATTTAAACTGTGTAGATTTCATTTGTTGGATTTAATGACAGGCCATGTAATGCGGCTGTCTTAGATGAACACCATGCATTTTTGAGCATCTTGGTTTGACTTTTATGCAAACAATTGTTATCATAAACACCCAGCAGGGCTGTTATTTGACCCCACGATGCCTCACTATGCGTATGTGCTCATCTTCATTTACTGCAGTAAGTTAAATATAATTGTTTGCCGCCTACGCATTGTATAACGTACTGCACACGAGTTGATTTCATTTCTCTAATCAGACTTTTGTGCTTTCTTATTTTGTTATCTGTAACTATATGTGAAAACTGAAAAGATGCAGGAAGAGGAGGAAGGTAGTCTCTCCAATTTTCTGTCAGCACTGTTAAGAAATATAGGAGGAGGCAACAGGGTGATTAGACATTAGCAGATGGTTTGGGAAAAAAAGGCATCTGTTCAGATATCAGATCTTAATAACTTAGCAGAAACTGCCAGGGTAGATTTTATTTTACCTTTACTGTGTTAAAGGTTAGAAAGAAAATCTAATTGGTATTATTTGAAACAGGCAAGCAACAATTACACCTAATGCAGCCAAGATGTGTTATGGACTATTAATTATGTTAAACTCTTTTTTTTTTAACAGATTTATTTGGTTAGTAGAGACTTGGCCAAAAAGAAGAAAGAACAGCAACTAGAAAAGCCCAAAATTTAGTTTTAGGTGCTTCTTGGTAAATGTTTGGTTTTCTTTTGTTATTAACCTCGGATCTGTGTTACAGGTTCCTTTCAGGCTTTTCCTTCGCCTGCATTCAGATCCAAATGAATAAGAAAAGTTACATGTCTTTCATAATTGACATATACATGACACTGAATTGGGTCTCTGAGACATTGTCGTCAAAAAATGGAAGTATCTTTTACCACAGAGAGATGTAGGTTTTATGACCAGGAAAATAAAATATTCACACTGAATTTGTCTGTTTGCGTTCATTGAAATACATTTATATCCAATTAGTTGGTATGATAATTTGAATGACCAAAAAGAAAAATGTCCTAAGTTGATGCATGTCTGTATAAACACTTTGTACATCGCACAGACAACGGTTCTCTTTTGGTGCTTGTTTTTGGTCCTCCATTTTGGAATATGTGTATTTATACATTCGCCTGACTGGCACCTGGATTATTTATCTTTTCTACAGGAAATGTGAAGAAGTGTGAGAGCAACAAAAACAGGAGCGATGTATAGCAAGTAGCTCATGGATAACAATAGCCAGAGGGAAGAAAAATTCAGAAACGCTCTGCTGGTTGCATAAGAAAAAACTGAAGAGTATTCCAATTAGCAGTTTTTGCAGACATGGATTACAAGATACCACATCTGTGCATGACTCTAGTTATGATCTTGAGTAGGTTGCTCTGTGAAACAATGTGAGTGTTTCTTCTATTTAATACACAATTGGGAACAAATCATAATTTGTCACAAGTATCTCTGGTAACAAACTGTGAACTCTGCCTGTCATAAGACTGACAGATGAGCTGGGAGCTCTCAGTGTTTCACTGTACAAACCATAAAAAATAAACTTACCTTTAATTTCATGACCGCTGAAAGCCACTCTAAATGTCTAGTCTAGTTTTTCTCTGTTTTTCTTATAGATGTTTAGATTATGGGAAATCTTGCATGAGTGCATTTTTTTTTTGCATGTCTAGTCAAGTTGAATTTAATTTAGCTGCGTTTAGTGGTGCTTGAATCCATTGATCAAGAGCATGTTTCAGTATTTTGACACGCAGATCTAATGCGCTCGATCAAAGCTGCGCTAACGTTTGCTAGCTTTCCAATATGCTTCGTATCCCCGCAAAGCTACGTTTCTCTTAGCTAAAAACACAAAAAGAAACTTTCAGTAAGGTTTCATCTCAGCATTAAATATGCAGTATACTGTAATGTTTATATAAAAAAGATTTTTAAATACCTTTACATTTGCAAACTTTGCACAATAATTTGCCATACTATGTGAAAATGTGCATTTTAAAAAAATCTCTGATCTTAAGCTCAAGCACACCTCGGCCATGCAGCAGGACAGTAATCTTCAGAAGGACACCAACAGCTTGATCTGAGGAAATCGATAGCTGTAGTGGACTAGTCAAAGTACTTCAAGCTGACGTTTTGGCGAGAAGGCTGTTCATGGTTTTTAGGAAAAGAAAAACAAAACAAAAAAATAAACACTTGCATTGTGGATGAAATAATGAGTGGATCCAATTTCTTCCACAGTGACGCAAAAGATTTGTTGCTGTCGGTGCCAACGGCTGCACATCAGTTTTTACTTTGAGAGCTACAAAGAAGCAAAAAGAGACTAAATCCTTACTGGGGCAAATGCTACTTTCTCATCACTGTAGCCGAGACTGTTATTGCTAATAATAAATAGCCCGTTTGTTGTGTTTATCAATTAGTAAATCCAACAGATGTTCAAACTTGGAACTGCTTTACAGTTCGCTTTGTTGTCATTGCCAGATCCCAGTTTCAGAGGTAAATGGAGCCCAGAATAAGCAGCTACCAGCTGTAGTTCTAGGTTACGGTCATCAGATTAATTTTGCTTTTCATAGTCAGCTTAGTCGTTTGTTTTGGTTTAAGATTCCTCATTGTGTATTTTTATTCAGCTCTGCAGCTGTGGTTCTAGTGTATTTTTGTTTGATTTTAAAAACTCATATTTTCTATCCTGCTTGGGTTTTTATTTCTTTGGTGTTCTCTTCAAGCCTTTTTTTTTTTTTGGTGACAATTTCTCCTCTTGGCTCTTATCTGATATATTTACTTTTCTGTTTTTGTTTTCCAATGCATCCTACAAGTTCTACCAGCCATTTTTCCCATTTCCTCGGTTCAGCTGCAGTTATTTGTCTCCCCTCAAAGCTGCGCTCAGTTTCTCATCTACAACCTGATCCTTGTTCAGTAATCGACTCTCTTTGCATCAATGTCTTTCAACCGGTCGGTTCTTCGTCAAACCGCCCGGTTACACCACCAGCCTCTCTTGTCTGTTACTTCTTAGTTTTCAAGAGAACTTTTTTATTTCTCTGCTGCTTCCTTATATTCTGACTTCTGCACACCACCATTATGGCACCAGGGAAAAAAAAATTGCAAGAATTTGCCTTTTGTGTTGATGGAGAAAAAATGCAAAATGTAGAAAGGGATATCATCATACTCACCAAACAGACTAATATTTTTAGTGAAAGTGACACATAATCAATTAAAATATCAACAATAAAAGGGATACTTGCCTTTATTTAAGCAAAGGAGCTGAAAAAATACAACTATAGAAAATCTGGACATTTAGAAACCTCAACTCCTGTCTTATGAACATGCAGAAATCTTTTGTTTTTCTCTTTGCTCTTCACAGATGCTGTTGTTCTTTGTTGTCACATTTCTTTTCCTCTCTCTCCCCCGTTCAGATCTGCGGCGCCCGCAGCGGATGTCACGCGGACATTCGTACGAAGAGAGAACTTCGTGGAACCCAAAGTGCTCTGCGGTAGCCGACCGTCAGATGCTGCTTCTCGACGAGCAGGAGGCGGTGAGAGCAGACGGCACAGCTCCTCATCCGTTGTGTCCCTCCGTGTCGTCTTTGTGTCTTCTTTTTTCTGATGTACTCCTGCACAACAGCACTTTCATCCTGCTCCACTTTGAAATTAAGTTAGGACCAGACCCAGAATCTCAATGAGAGTTATGATTAAAAAAAAAAAAATCTCAGTAATTGTGGGGGTAAAAATAGAAAAAAATAAACTGAAGCTCCACAGTATTAAGAGGTTTTGTGTTGAACTTCAAGTGCGGTAATCAAAATGAAGGACTTTCCACAGCAAATTAGTTTGATATACTATATATATGTATATTCATAATACTGTTGCACTTTTAATCAATTTATTATGATTTTGTCCATCAGAAAGATCCTTTCAAAAATCTGAAAACTTTCAGAGCAAGCAGTTGTTTTCCCTCAAGGACAGTTGGGTTGTGAAAACCTGTGTGCAGTTCCTGCTTCTTTGTTTTTCTGAAGGGAACCAAACAAAATGGCTGACATCCTAAAAAGAAAACACCTTAAGCATCGCTAAATGAAAAGTAAATTATTATGCCAAAACATGTCTTGCGTTAGTTTCTGTCTTTTATGCAAAAGTGATAAAATTATCCATACACAGTTTACCGGCTCCATTTGATCTCTTATCGGTTTCCGTTCTGTTGCATTTCTTGGTAGTTGGTAGCAGGTTTGGGCCAGCTACCAGTGTCAAGGCATAGTAAGGTTTTTTGTAGTTTTAACACTATTAGTCTTTTAAAGGAGATGCCAGAGAAATTATTGAAGAGATCTGAGTATTTTCTGAACCACAGCGTAGCGTGTGTGCAACACCGGTCACTTGGTGCTGCACCCTGCCAGGCGGCTGGGTCGAAGAAAGTCGCTGCTCTTGTCCCAACCTTACATGAAACACGAAATCAGCTATTTGAACCTTCATCCGATGGCTAAAAACAAGGATATCCATCTGTCTTAATTAGATAAAATTGTTTTAAAACTGTAGTTGGAACAAAAAGGAGTTATCTCCCAACATTATTGTGTATTTATCTATAAATAGCAGAACACATAGGGATCATGTGATTAAAAGTAACATTTTTAGTGTTAGTTTTAACATTAAAACTAACATTAAATATTGGTGTGAGTGTGCGCATTATTTTACGTTATTTTATTTCGGTTTGGTTTGCCATATCAACCTGCTCTGGTTTTGGTTTCACATCATTCCACTGCGATGTTTCACGACCCTCTGATGCCTCGTTCTCCGTCTTCAACAACACTCCGAGGCGTTCGCTGTCCTGAGATTCTCATTCGCTTCTCTCCTTTCTTTAATTAATCTGGAGACGTTTTCATCTTCTCCACTTATGGTCTGGAATCGTTCCACCGTCTCAATTATGAATCAGAATCAAGCCATCTCTAATGATGAATGCCACCGTACAGTATCTGATGTGTTGTTTTCTTTTTCCCCCCTCTCCTTCAATATTTCAAGCCTGGGAACGTAGAGTGCTCTAACACTTCAGATAAATTATTACTCTGTCACCAAGTATAAAAAAAATGAATAATGGATTACAGAATGAATAATGGACTATAAAAATCTCATTATAATAAAGAAAAGCCACAAATTCCAATATCTGCGTAGAGTTAATGCTGATATAGCCGTAAAGATCACTGGGCTTTGTAGTCCTTGCAGGTCCTCAAAAGGGTTTTTTTTATCTCCTTTTGATCTTTTTTTCATATTTTGTTGCATTAGAACCACAAAGTGTCCCAGGAGACACCTACGCAAAGTTAAGGTTTGCTTAAAGTTGATCCCCACTCCTACGCCCCAAAAAATCGGAAAGAAAATGAAGCTTGAATTTCTATTTATTTTTTCTCCTAAATATCTAAAAATTGTGGTGTGCATTTGTATTCAGATACTACCTCAAATGAAGTCCAGTGACCTCCCACAGAAGTCACCTAATGAGTAGATAAAAATTATCCTGTGTGCAATTTAATTTCACTAGAAATGGAGACCTTTTGTGAAGGCTTCAGAGGTTTCGATTGTTGACTGCGTGTTCTGTGACTTTGTGTTTTTACGATGTGAAGCACTTTGAAATGCGTTGTTGCTGAAGTATGCTGTACAAATGAAATTTGATTTGATGGGTTTTTCCAGCCTAAACAGCCCAATGCTTCTTTTTAACCCCCAACAAAATCCAGTCTGTGCCGCTTCCACGTGTGCTGCTAATTCGGATGCGCATCCGATTGTTTTCAAAGCCTTCCCGGTCTGAACGGTCACGTCGCAACTTTATCCGGCTTATATGTCATTGATGTGAGACATGCATCAGAGCACTGCACCAGAAAAAAAAGCCAGTTGAGGTAAATCAGGATGTAAACAATGGCTAAAAATTTACAATGACAAACTTATGAAAGAAGTCTGTAGCTGAAGTGCAAACCACTCCTAGCTCCGACTACACATCCAAACAGACTTCTCTTTTCAGAAATTTCAATCAACACTCCACAAAAGGCCATTGCTTCTTTTGATTAGCTTCCTTCAAGTTGCTATGACCTTGTGACGATACTGTTGGATAAACTTTTAAATTCATCCACAAATCTATTCTTCCTTGCGTTGCTTTGTGATGCCGACACTCTTCTTCTGCGCATGTGGGTCATACAGAAGTCTCGCTGCTGTCGGGTTTAATTGGCAGCATGAAAAATTAGTAGCAAAAATGAAAAAAAATACGAATTGAGCATCAAGACCTGTTTTGCGAACGTAGCCTCAGCCCTGAACACACTTTGAAAACGAACATTCACAGATTCTCTCCATTCAATAAGATGGAGAGAATCTGTATTTGTATTCAGATACTACCTCAAATGAAGTCCAGTGACCTCCCACAGAAGTCACCTAATGAGTAGATAAAAATTATCCTGTGTGCAATTTAATTTCACTAGAAATGGAGACCTTTTGTGAAGGCTTCAGAGGTTTCGATTGTTGACTGCGTGTTCTGTGACTTTGTGTTTTTACGATGTGAAGCACTTTGAAATGCGTTGTTGCTGAAGTATGCTGTACAAATGAAATTTGATTTGATGGGTTTTTCCAGCCTAAACAGCCCAATGCTTCTTTTTAACCCCCAACAAAATCCAGTCTGTGCCGCTTCCACGTGTGCTGCTAATTCGGATGCGCATCCGATTGTTTTCAAAGCCTTCCCGGTCTGAACGGTCACGTCGCAACTTTATCCGGCTTATATGTCATTGATGTGAGACATGCATCAGAGCACTGCACCAGAAAAAAAAGCCAGTTGAGGTAAATCAGGATGTAAACAATGGCTAAAAATTTACAATGACAAACTTATGAAAGAAGTCTGTAGCTGAAGTGCAAACCACTCCTAGCTCCGACTACACATCCAAACAGACTTCTCTTTTCAGAAATTTCAATCAACACTCCACAAAAGGCCATTGCTTCTTTTGATTAGCTTCCTTCAAGTTGCTATGACCTTGTGACGATACTGTTGGATAAACTTTTAAATTCATCCACAAATCTATTCTTCCTTGCGTTGCTTTGTGATGCCGACACTCTTCTTCTGCGCATGTGGGTCATACAGAAGTCTCGCTGCTGTCGGGTTTAATTGGCAGCATGAAAAATTAGTAGCAAAAATGAAAAAAAATACGAATTGAGCATCAAGACCTGTTTTGCGAACGTAGCCTCAGCCCTGAACACACTTTGAAAACGAACATTCACAGATTCTCTCCATTCAATAAGATGGAGCTAGAGCAGAGGGTTTTTTTTCTAGATGCGCAAAACCGGTGATGCCACAGTCTGCTTCTGTGAGTTGTAGATCATTTAGACATCTAAGTAAAGAAACTTCAGAGAAACAATACAGGCACCTTTAGTCTCTCGACTCATAAAGAGAGTCGCAGAGAGGATCAGACGGAGATGATGATGACCCAACAGTCGTATCGGAGGATGTGAGAAAACGAGGTGGACAGGGCGCCGCGGTGAGCCTAGAGGTGTGAGCGTGTTCGATAAGCCATTATCGCCACGAGAGGAGGACACCAGGCCGTTGTTTCATCACAGCCCTTTTCTTTTTCCCTTTTGTGTTTTCAATCATCGTTTGGAGCCAAACATCTTCAATGCGAGCTACGGGAAGAGAAACGTCTGACACAGACTGATGCGCTGCTAGTGTCTGCTCTACTCAGAACAACAGACACTCATTCATCAGAGTTACAACAGCTATTGTGAGGCGTCGACCCAATACGGCGTCCAACACAGTGGTCAGAATCACCACAGCAACAGCAATAAGACCCTTAGTAACTGTTTTTTGTGCAACGCAGGACTTGTTGTCTTTGGTGGTACTTCTGTCAATTTTGTGATATTGGTTTATCTGTCTTAAGATGACTGATAATGTTTTGTTTTGTTTTTTTGCAGGGGAGGCGCATTGCGTCAGCCAGGGCCCATCTCCTGCGACGCACCATCAGCGTTCCTGTGGAAACTCAGTTTCCAGCTTTCCACAGCCAGCTTTCCACAGAGCGCGGTAAGCAGCCCAAAGCTCCCCGCTGCTAACGCCGAGCTCTCGCAAGTTTTTTTTTTTTTTTTCTTTAAAGAATTTCACTGGCTTCACAGGCAATTTCATCTGCGAGTGCTTGATTCACTGCAATCAGAAGTTTTCATGCATTTGAGTCAGACTTGAACAGAGTGGAGTCGGTGAGGTAAACGACACCGACTGCTGCCCAGCTCAACGAGGGGATTTGTGTCGTGTTTTGTTTCTACCACTCATCCACTAGATGGAGAGCTTGCTGCTTTGCACTGCTGCTCTGCACTCATCACACTTCAGCACTCGAAAATAGATGTAAAAGTTTTTTGTTGGCATGCAGTCTTTAGGCCTAAGTGTATAAACTTGATCCAAATAGAGAATCTTAATTAAAGCTCAGGGTTGACAATGAACACAAAAAGTCAGATTTGGAAAGAAGGTGGTGCTAATTGGCATGCAGCATAATGAGGTGTTTTGGTAGTCAGGGGTTTATTTACTTTCTTATATGAGTCACATGTCAGGCTTCTGGGCAAGAAAACAAAGATGCAAGTTTGTTTGAATTTCTATCCCGTTTTTTTTTTTTTTTTGCTCTCTGTATCTCAGCCACTATATAGCTGACTTGTTAAATTACACAGTCATTTGATTTCTGGACAAATATTGGATGGAGCAGCACCTTTATGCTTGTGGCTTGTAAAGGACAAGAGACACACATCATCATTTTAAAATGGGGCTAAAGTTTTGTGTCTGTGTGACTTGGTACACAAACTCTTAATTAATATTAGAGATTATGGAAGTGAAGTAATTTGAAGGTAAATACATGTTTAAAAAAAGCTTTAGTGGAAGGAAAAAGTTTTGAAGGAATAGGTGTAATTTCTGCTATAGTTTGCATGTCATATCTTACTTGGATAACCAAATATATATATAGATATATTTTTTTATAAAGATATATATATATATATATATATATATTTATGACTTCCGCACTAACCAGATATTAATACATATCTGGGAAAGAGGTGCAACTTTTGGTATGTAGATATTTAACAGACAAATTAGTTTCTTCTGTGGGATGCTGTTATGAGATAATGGAACAACTTGGTTCAAATAAGGTGTACCTAATATAGTGGTCAATGAATGCACATCGTAGAAGGATTGAATGGTATCTATTTTTCTTTATACCTTTAAAGAATCCTGAAATTGCAATAATATTATCTACAACTTGCAAGTAACTTTTCAGCAACACACAGGAGGTTGTTTTACCTCAGTAATTTCTTAATATTGATGAAAAAGTTTCAGTTCCATCTGCAGATTATTTCACTTAGAACACGGGAAAAATGTCTTGTTAGAAGTAAAATAATCTGCCAATGGAACTAGCACTTTCTCATCAACATTAAGGATTTATTGACTTAAAACAAGCTCCTGCATCTTGCTGAAAGTGACTCGTACATTTGTTTTTCTTATTTCTAGTGTTCTCAGATACTCACACTAGAACCTAGACCAAAAATACTTGGTATGATTTTGTGTTTTTGCAGTGATCTCTCACAGCTTTTACACCTTTTAGAAAATTAAGATTCGTTTAAACCTAAATCTGACTATTATTGGGCTTAACTGCATATATCACTCGTCTGTCTCAAGCATCTCTACTGCAAACCCGTGTTTCAGCGTGCGTGTTCCGGTCCTTCACCCTGCAAAACCACAAACAATATTTGTAATTTAGTCGGCGTGCGTCCCACCTGCTCGAGCTTTCCGTTCAAAACGAGCAGCGCAAGAAAGGAAAACTACACACCCACGAAAAGGTTTCAAACAAATGAGAGCGCGCTTTCATCTCGTTTGATCTCCAGGCTGAATTCTGAGCACCTGTCGCCTCCGTTCTTTTGAACTCGTCAAGGTTTTTGACGAGAACACGCATTCGTTTTATGAAAATAGCAGAGCGCTAAATATTTGCTACAGCTTGTTTTATTGGTCACACGTTGCACCTCTTTCCCGGTTTTTAATTGACGGTGAGCTGCCGTGATTTATAAAGGATTAAACAGATACATGCTTTTAAAGGATTTCATCTTGCAGCCCAAACGCTTCCTCTTATGTGTCTTTAATTCCTGCTTGTAATCCTTCCCCCAAAGCGCAAAATGACTGTTAGCTGTGAAGAAAGGTGGCATACAAGGATGTGAAAATGTATACGCCAGCTTAATTTTATCAGTACTATAATAAAGAGTAGCATTTAAACTTAGCCGTTTTGAAAAATTTGAAAAGTCCCTGAAGATTTTGTCATTTAATTTGGTTTAGAAAAACCTGTAGCTACAATCAGACTATGCTAGCATGTTTTTCTTTAGTTAGTTTGTTTTTTAATGAT
Organism: Brachyrhaphis roseni; assembly: GCA_903066815.1. NCBI lineage: Eukaryota > Metazoa > Chordata > Actinopteri > Cyprinodontiformes > Poeciliidae > Brachyrhaphis > Brachyrhaphis roseni. Next base: position 35,870 of record CAEFZY010064710.1, on the reverse strand, counting down.
TGGATATGAATTACTCAAAAATTCATATAACGTAAATATGCAGTAAACCTGTAAAAGGCTTACTTTTTGTCTGAAATGTTACTTAAAACACTTGTATTTCTGCTTGGGAAAATAGGAAGTGGATGTTAATAAAACATCGTTACTCAGCGTTTTGAATTACTTTTGCTCAGTTTGAATTTCAGACATGTAGTTTGGTTTGCTCCTGATGTGAAAAGTTGAATGGAGCGCCGTAGAGCCAAAGAGCAGCCAGAGGCCTTCAGTAAGAAGATTAATGCAGCTCACGAGTCTGGTAACATATTTAAAATGTTCTGAGATAATTTGAAATCACCATATAAAATATGGTTTAGGACTGGAGGAATAATTAAAACAGCTCCCAACATGTCAAGTTCTTACCGTCAAGTTCTTGCGGTCTGATTTCGCCATGAAATCAAACCGCAAGATGCAGAATACACCAATAAATCCGTCAAGGACAAAGAACGTTTGAAATTAGCGAAACATTACGAAAGAATATGGTGTTCTCTTTCCTCATGGCCATCTGAGTCCTCAGATTTGAATGAACCTACAGGAGAAGTGCTCCTTAAGAAAACCCAATTTTGGCTTCATCCACATGTTTGTTGTGTTTCCCACGAGGATTATTGTCAACTGCTAACTAAAGGAGCAATATGACGTATTTTACCAAGCACATAGTGCCATTTCATAGCACAATCAAGTAACTCTTACCCTCAGTTGTTAAAAAAATGCTCTATATAGTATCAAATATAACTTAAAAGAAATGTGATTTTGTAATTTTACACATTGAAATTGGGCCACTGTCTCTTTAAAAACTCCTGCTCTTTCTGAAACGCCGCCTTCAGGAAGTGATCACATCGCTCCTTGATAAAGTTTTCACCAGCTTTGCACTGAGAAGTAGCTCCTATAATGATGCACAGTTCCACCAGGTGTTTGCTAATTGCTGCTGGCTAGTCTGAAGGAGCTGAGTGGGGGAGTCGCGGGGCAGCGCTGCTCTGTGAGTTAGAGGCCTGGAAAGCGCAGCTCCAAGGAGGAGCTGTGTCTCGAAGGCGGGGCTAGGTCCACCCAGGCGTTTCGCACAGCTGAACGGTTGCCACGGGAGATTAAAAGATTTCTTAAACATGCATGAAAGAATCAAAGGAATGTTTCTGATGCCGTGATGTAAAGCTCAAATTCAATGTTACACAATACTGCCTCTTTAAGGGTTACGGAAACTACACAAAAATCTCCCTACTACTCAAAAAGAAAGCGGAAAAGTCTGATCGGAGAGGCGACATTTAGCGCAGCCGCAATTCCCTCCACCCAGATTTATCTTGCTCCATGTGGAAACTGCCCCTCAGTCTCCTCCCTCCTGTTCCAGGCTCTGCTGTGCTCTTGCTGCCTTGCTCTCCACAGAGGGGCTCAGTCAGACAGATGTAACGCAGCAGCAGAAGCTGGAGCCGAGCTGAGCTGGCAGGCGGCGGGGGCCCAGACCAGTGCCAGTAGCTCTTACTGGAAAACCGCAACAGGACTAAAGTCGGCAGCGGAAGGACGATACATCACCCTACCTGTATCGGTTGAAGACCAGTTGGCGAGAATTTGTTTTCTTTTTTTTTGTTGTTGTCCCAGTCAGGATGTGGGAGTGTTGATCTGAGCGCTCATCATCACACTCTGAGTTCACCATGGAGCCTGACACGAGCACCAATCAAGAAGCACCGAATGGTAAGAGAGGAAAAAAGAGAAGATGAGAACACTTGAAAGGGAGAGCAGAGAAATAAAAAGTTTTTGAGCATGAGAGTTAGTTGGGTCACGTGCTTTTCCACTTAGCCTATTTTTATTGCCAGGCTGTTGCCTTGGCCCTCTGTGGTCATCATGAATAGGACTTTAGTCTGGTTTGTTGATTTAGAGCTTGGGGGTCGAGGAGGTTAAAAGGGGGGTTACATGACAATACGATGAAATCACGGTGGAAGTATTCAACTTCAGCGGCCATCCTCCCCGTTTCGCTTTGCAGTTAGAAACTGCAGAAGTGTGAGAAAAGTGCGTGTGGGATTAGGAGCTCTCTGGTTTCTGATTGCGCTCGAGCCGTTCCCGGTATGAGCCTCGTAAAAAAGCTGGAAGCGCTCCTCTCCGCGTTCGACCAGAATAATTAGCATATGCGAGGGCCGTGGGTGTGGGATCCCTGCTCGAACGCGGCACGATAATTTGGCGGTCGTGCGAATCCGTACGTCCGCGGTCAGGGGTGCGTGGGTGTTTGTGTGCTTCGAGAAAACCCAAGAGCGGCGCGAAAGAATGAAAAGTGGGATTTGGATAAAGTGGGGAGGCGAGATAGAAAGACAGAGAGAGAGAGAGCTATGTACACAAATAAATCCTGGGGGATCTGGACTCTGCTGTTAGCTGGTCGCTCTTTTTCCCTTCTCGTCTACCATGTTAGCGCTTAAACTCGATAGTTAAAACGCCGAAAGAAAAAAAAGAAGGAGAAAAATAAGAAAAAAGACACTTATTAACTGGGCCAGAAAAGATGTTTTGCCTTCATGGCCGACGGGAAGGACTCTGCTGTGCTGCTGATGAAGAATGCGGTTTAGAGAATGAGTCAACAGAGAGCATATTTCCAGGAGGCCATAGTTTCTCTCTGCCAGCGTCTAAGCCACATTGTTTTATGTGCCGGGCCGTCTGCCACGGTAGAGAAGAAGTCCCAGAGAAAAGAGGGAGGTGGGATAGCTGCAGAATAACGGGGTTTTATCCGTCCTTTGAGATAAGAGACTTCTCCAAACAGTCAAAGTCAGATAAGCAGGAACCCGCTTTTCCACACCTGTCAAGAATCCCTGAAAGAAAATGACACACGTCTAATTTCTATCATCTGGACATGGGATTTGGGATTTAATATAACAGATCTGCATAAAGAAACTGAAAAGCTGGGGAGGGAGAAAGTGGTGGTGGCTGCATCATGCTGCGGGGATGGCAAGATTTCATCCGGGACAGTCGGAATGTGGACAGAGGTAAACTCGGAGCAAACTTGGAAGAAAACGGGACAGTGATTCTCATCATACAGCCAGTGGAAACGATCGTCAAGAGTCACGTCAGAGCGATCTTGTTAAAAGTCCAGACTAAATCCATTTAGGACGCAGAAAAAAAACGCTTTCCATTCGCTCTGGGCTTGAATTGTTCTGAAGAAAGAAAAGATGGAGCGATGGCTTCAGTCTCTAGAAAGTGGGTTGTTTACCTAAATATGTCTGGAAACTAAAACTAACATTTTGAAAACGATTTCATTTTCCTTTCATTATACAATAAAATTTATTTATTTATTTATTTTTTGCGTCAAAAAGATAAAATGTTAAAAAAAAAAAAAAAAGTCAACGGGGCATGAATACTTTAACAAGGTAATCTAAATGGAGGTGGGTCGGCCATAATTTGATATCATTCGATCACGTCCTCCGGGTTCATCGTTTCTCAAACCCGCAGGTATCAATTTTCGCTCCCTCTCACACACATTCTTGCACCACTGCTGCTGTTCGCAACAAACAATCCTGGATTTATCTTTCCGTGTGCGTTTTGTTGTCTTATATTACGTATTGCCTTGCACATTTCCCCCCACCCTCCATGCAAAGTAGATGAATTTAGCTGACTGTTTTAGCAGCGAACTGTGACTGCATCCATTTCTTGCTTCTGTCAGAAGATTGTGCTGATGCTGGGACTCTTTTGTCACTTAATAGTACTTTTAAAAAAAACAAAAAAAAACTGCATTACCAAGGTAATTCAGAAGTTTTCTCATACATACAAAGTACTGAAAATAGAGCATAGATTAAAACATGAGTTAGGATTTGATGCCGGTAACTTGTATTAGTGCGCGGCATGTTTACGGTCTCTCCTTTTTAAAAACACAGAGAATCGATACCTTAAAGTGTTTTTCCATTTTTGCATTGGTCAAATCGGGTGGGTAACATGTCTGGACCTCAGTCCTCCAATCTACCATCAAGGCTCTTCTTCTTCTTCTTGCCAGATCCTGTGAGCTGCAGTATTTGCTGAATGCTGTTTGATTTTGAAAGGAAATGCAGGGGGGGAGGTCTCTTAAAATTCCCTCGTTAAGACGTAAGGCAACATTTAGTTGCCTTACATCTGATTTTTTAACGTGATTAAAAAAATATATATATTTTTTTCATATATATGGCCGACTTAAAAAGGGGGCAAAGAGCTTCTGCACATCCAGGTTTTATGGAGCTAGTTAAAGCTGAGGAAGCTAAAAACGAAATGCTACCTCCCCTTACTTTCGGCTTAGTTTGTGGGAACACGGAGTCCTTGATATATTGAAGGGTGTTGATGGTTTATATCCGACAATTAAGACTTATTTAGGCACTTAAAATGCTTCGTATTGCCAGTGTTGTCATTTGGAAACCTTTTTTGGAAATGTTGATTTATATAGTGCTCTGAAATCTGAACTAGTGTGAGCGTCCAGATGGACGACCTGAGAATTAGCATTGGGCCTGCCATCCAATGCAAGTTCTCTTGATTCTCATCTCCCTTCACTGCTACATCTGAGCTTTCTTCCATTGAAGTGGATTTCTGGATTGACATTAACAGCCGTTTTGTTTGGGTCGGCACTTCTCTCTTCGCATCGGAGGGCCGTTGTTTACAGCACAGGCTAGTCCCGATGAGTTTCATCATGTCAAACCGGTGAATGTTGATGAATGGGTGAAATCTAAAACTTCCAGGAAGCAATTGTTTTTACCAAGCTACTTGAGAATAGAACCCCGGTGAACTTTATGTGTGATTCATCTTTACTATAAAATGTCACAAAGCAGAGCCTGTCTGCCAGGGAAGATTTGGAAGAAAGTGAAGAGAGGCCATACAGAGAAGCTGTATTTTCAGGTGTGACACATAAAAAAATCACATAGAAAACCATGTGAGCATTTTGTCAAGGCATCCTTTATATTAAACTCACGGTTTCAGCCAGGGATACATAATACAGTGGTGGAAAATTAGAGATTCTGAAGAGACGAGAAATGGCCTCATTTCAAGTGGTTGAAACACGAGTTGCTCATGTTGTCCTTTTGAATTGTAATTGTTAAAAAAAATGTGAAGTCACTGTAAGAAGGGTCTGACTGAATGTCAGAAGGGGCATGTGGGGGAGTGGTTGGCTGACAGAAAATAATACATCTTTCTAGCTTGTGTTTTTAGCATCATTGCAGTTTTTTCATCACTTGTTAAAGTCAGAAAGACAGATTGTTTTTTTTTGTTTGTTTTACATCAAGGTACAAGATACATTTTATTTAAGTGGGGGTGCAAGCAAAGTCATCTACAACATTGAAAAACTGGAGAACGTCGTGTCGTCGTCCTGACAACACCGAGCTGACACAGTTAACCAAAGTGCAACACAACGGTGGCAGCATCATGCTTTGTGGGTTCTTTCCTTTAGCAGAAAAAATGGTCAAAATTCAGATCTAAATTGATCTAAAAATCATATTGACTGCAAAACCTGAAGATTTCTAATCAAAATTGAATTTATTTAATTTCCCTTTGGGATCAATGTAGTAGTTTTTTTTATTGAACCTTTTATTAACCTCTAGATTTACAACGCTGGTAGAGATACATATGCATTGATAGCAAACATTTCACAAAGGGGTTTGAATGCTTCTTCAGTGTACTTCTGCAAAGACTTTCACTTTTGTGTAATATCTTTACAACAAAAGAAAAAGTTGAATATTCTGTTTCAGTTTTGTTTTCTTTTTTTCTACATCCGGTCAAAAAATGTCCCAGACTGGATTCTGATACGTTTGTAACATGGCCTACAGTATCCACAATTATCAGAATGGTCTACAAAGGGAACTCTGGTGCCAAAACGTTTTTCTGCAGGAAATGCTGAAAACTTCACAACGCATTTCTTTCTTTTTTTATATTTTATTTTTTAACAAGCAGAACTTCTTTTGTTTGGAATCAAAGTGAAAACATCTTACAGAAACCTGCAGAGATGTGAGGATGTTTCAGAAAGAAAAAAGGGAAAAGGAGGTGGGGAAAAAAAAAACACCACACCGTGGCCCTCATTGACATGTAAATAGGTCTGCCTGTGTGTGTGTGTGTGTGTGTGTTTTTTTCTTTTTTTTGCCCTAGATGAGAAAGGTGGAGGGCTTGCTGAAGTAGCAAAGCAGAAGACAGGTGGACATATTTGGTGTGACTGTGTGTTTTAACTTGTCAGAGATTCTATTCAGCTGGAGAAGTAAGCCAGCTGGGATAGATGAAGCACTTTTATTGGAGACAAAGGGGCCTTTCTCCTTTTTTTTTTCTTTCAATTTCTTTTTTCTATTTCTTGTTTGAAGTGTTTCTCGCTACACTTTAAAAAACTCCCAGATATCGTCAACATGAAACTATGGTCTTGTGCTCAAGACTGCTGCCGGGCTTTGTCACAAAGAATACTCAGTTTTCGGGATGAAGGATTTCTTCTTGGTTGCGTTGTCATGTGGTAAAACTTTTGGGTGGCACGCTCGGCGTATATTTAGGAGCTGGGCTCTCAGTGTAGAAGTTGTAATCTGTTTTACACCAGGCTTTATGGGCAGTTCATCCCAGTTAAAAAGAGCCACTTCTCTCTGTCTCTCTCTCTCACAGTAAGGGCAACAGCCTGCACAGATGTTTTCCAAATGAAAAAGCGATGTTTAGTCTCTTTCCAATTGCAACGGCGTTCGTGTGCCTCAATCTATAGGATGTGCGTGCATGTTTGTGTATAAACTTCATTCTTTACCTCATTTTCTTGGCTTGCCCTAGAAGGTTAAAGAGAAGGCCTGAACAATGTTACTTTTAAAGTGAGACACTAAGTTGCACACATTTCACTTATTGCACAAGTTAAATGTGAGCGAGGCAGAGTTTGTGCATATGTAGTGAAAGGAAGATTTACTCTTAAAGTAACGCTACTGAGATGATCAAGTTTGCCCACAATATATTAAATATTGCTTACTGGAAAATCTGCTTATGATTGTGTATTTTTATGTAAATTCCAGCCAGAGGAAACGGCAATATATTCTGTGATATGCAAAATGCTTTAAATGAATACCATGTGAAAGCTGGTGGCAATTTCCATGACGTAAAAGGAAAAAGGAGGGAGAAGTGATCGCTAGAATATTTTTTTTTTACATACATAGAATTCATGTGGTATCTTTGCAGTTGAATCCAAATGTAGCTCTAATTAGGGCTTTTTAACTTCAAGGAAGTCTTTCTACAATCGGCAGTGGTTTACAAAAGCATCCCTTACTGATTCAATAACCATAGTTGTATTTAATTTTATCAAGAAGTCTGGCAAGTAATCGCTTTACTTCAAAAATATGGACACGATGCTTCACAGCTTCTGTTACGAATTTAGTGCTGAAAGCCGAGTTTTCACCATTAGTTTTAATCCTTACGCTGGTGCAGGAAAATAAACCCCATCAGCATGTTTATCAGGTCACCATCTTGCCACCAAGTACTTTAATTTTTTTCAGTGGCTTGGGTGGATACAGGATTATGTACGCAGAATTGAAGATATCTGTTTGCGGTGAGCGCTGAGAGATAAGCACGCTGAGGCTCAGAAGGTTGTGATGGTCATGAGAACCCCGAGGCTACGGTGACGCTACGTTAGCAACCAGATGAGCTTCTTGTGTAACTTTGTTCTTCCATCACCTTCATCAGAAATAGTGGGTTTTGCTTTGATAGCTGTTCAGTTCTTGTGCTACCACTGTCAGGTATCTGCCGACGTTTAAAAAAAAAAAAAAAAAAAAGAAAGTCAGACTTTGTTTTAGTTTCCCAGCAAGCAGCACAGCCACATCACAGATCCAACAAAAAGCAATGCATTAACTGAGTCCTACTGTGCCGGTGGGACATTTTATGTGACTTTGTCTATGAGGAGCGGTTTCCATATTTTTCTGACTGAAATGAGTGACAATGATGTAATCATTGATAAAGTATCCACTCATGAGGAGTTAGAAGGCTTTATGGAACTTAAAGTTGGAATGACATGTTTTTATTTTCCAAGGCAATATATTTGCCGACATGAGACATTACAAGCTGTTGGTTTGAGTAACGTTTTGGCATACCAAAGTTAATATATTCTAAGTGAATATATTATGCTCACTTTAAGAGATTAAAAGAACATAGAAGCAGATGGCTAATAATTGTGATGCTGTAACTTTCTTACAGAGTCTGGTAAAAATAAAAATAAAATTCCTGTTTTGCTCTCTTTGTTTCTGCACATGTTCGTCTTCACCAAAGCTGGGACTGGATTTCTTAAAGTGATAGTTTGTGTTTTTTGAAGCGAGATTCTGTGAAGTAAATATCAGTAATGGATTCCTTACCTCTAATGCGCATATTTAATTTCTTTCTAAAATTTTAAAACCAGGAAGGAATCCTCATTGGACATCAACCATCTTCATCAAAGGCATAGAAAGTGCATTGGTTGACCACATTTCAGGAATTGTACAAATTTCCATGAATATGAAAACGAATTAAAATGTTACATTACAATGAAAATGTTGTGTGATGCAAAGTAGCTTCCTTAAAAAAAAAAAAAAAGTATTTTTGCCTTCATTTCAATTTTTGTAATAAACAAGACCCCAAAATTCTGGTGAATTTTACCAAAAACAAATTTGGCACAGCCACCTATTTCACTTTAAGCAGTTTTGAAGAAATATTGGCCCAAATTCTGCTTTTGCAACTGAGAATAAACAAAACCAAGAAAGAAAAGGAAAGCAATCAACTCAATACCTTTAGGATTTTGTATGGTTAATTAGCAGTATTTGTAACATTTAGATCTACCATGACTTCCAGATCCCTTTCTTCCACAAAACTCTTTTTGTCAAAGTTTGTCAAACTTTGTAAATCTAAGTTAAATGAGGTATTCTGCAAACCCTTTGTGACTAAGCATCATTAAATTTTCCTATAAATGTTTGCTTTTTCATAAACAGAAAATAAGATAGTACATTATCATATTATTTGCTTTTTAGGACCAAAAATAGCTCCTGCTTTCTAGCGTTTGTTGGAGATAAAAAGAAAACTCTCAAATTCTTGAACTTTTGCTACAGCTGAACTGGTTTTCTGCTATTCTTCTCAACACTCGCCACAATAATTAGCACCCCTGGTAAATGATGTATATATATATACATATATATATATATATATCCCTTCAATACAGAAAATAATATGTGATCTCGTTTAAAAAGTATGTTTATTATTTCTGTAAGGGTTATTTTCTAACGACACTCTTGATCTGACAAATGAGACTCATCATTTCTAATTTACTGATTTATGAGAAGGTCCAGCTTCTGATCAGCTATCTAGTATTATGTTCCAAAATAAAACCATATGTCAAATATTTTTATCCAATAATATCTCCAAAGCACACTTCACTTCACGTCGTCTAGGGGATTAGATTTCAACTTTTACAATCTGGTGCTTTTGGCTCAAAAAAGTGATTTCTATATTTTAGGGTTCAGGAAATCTTCTATTTAAGTGATGAAGGAATGCACAGTGCGTGTAAGCAGTGCGCCGTGTTCATGTTGTCATGAAACTGTATAGATGCACTCAAGTGTCCGTTCATGAAATCTGGTTGCTTTAGTCAAAATTACCCAGAAATACATGTTTTTCAACCTTTAGTATTTAAAAATTCCTGATTTATTCCCATCTATTTTTATAAATTTCTGTCAGTTTCAATGGAAAGTTTTCAGATTTTATTATTTGGTATTCATCAGGATACCACATAACTGCGACGACAAACCAGGCCAGACAAAAGAAAATCTTTACTTTGGTTGCCATCTTTTGCGACTAGCGCTGTATCATAAGTAAACTTTATGCTTATTTGTTATTTACTGACGTCTTCTGGCGACACGTGAAAGCGTAGTTTAAGATCCACACTGGTAGCCGACACGTGAAAAGTTAATTAAACACTTAAAACTAGTCTGGTGACGGGAGGATATAAATAACGCTGCAGAGGCAGAGTTAAGCAGTAACCTCAGGGAGCTGTCTTGTGGCCAGCGGCGGCGGTGGCACAGCTCCATTTGGCCCATTTGTTAGAAAGCCTCCCTGGTGGGAGACCGTCAGTCACTGTGAAGACCCGCTGTGGAGGAAAGCAAAAACAGAAGAGATGTGAAAAACAAACAAAAAAAAAAGAAGCATCTGTTACAACACAATGTCTTGTTCTAAAAACTAGAATCCACATGGGTCTTCTGGTGGAGATGTTGTAGATACTAAACACGTTTACATGGTGACCTAATGTGTGCACGCGTTTAGCGGCTTCTGTCCACGATGTTCAGTGGCGAACACAGCGGCGAGCTCGTTCGCCACCATTCGTGTTACGACAGTGATTTTCGTGTCCTTGTAAATCTTCCTTTAATTTGCTCTTCTCATGCTGAGGGTGGCTAATCATATTGTAATAAGTAGGAGGCAAGAACCAGAAGAAAATCAGATTTTAATCAGTGTTTTGTTTACCCTTCCGTCTTGCTTGTGTGGCTTATCCAGTCACAGATCTGCCATAATACTCTGGTATTTATTTCACTGCCAGAGTTGGTGGGAAATAACAGTAATCTGAGCCTGAAATTAGGGCTTTGTGGAAGTAGAAACATAAAACGCAAGATGGAGTGCTGCTTAGAAAAGAACTTGGTTAGTTGTACGAAGCTTTTAAATTGAATATTAAAACCAGGTTTCCCTGGCAACATATGGACAGTTTGATGGACAAATGCAACTTCCTGGATCAAACGTAAATAAACTTGAAAAAAATATATGTTTTTGGAAAATGTTATGCACGTAAAAGCAATGCAGATTAAAATTATTCAAATAATTTTACACATGTCATATTTGTATTCAACCAAGAAGGTTGTTTCTGATGGTAAATGAGACTGTCATCGCTAAAAAATGATAAAACAGTGTAGCCAATTCATGTCAAGTCACTTTATTTACGAAGAGCCATCAGTTTAGGCTACTTTTAATTTATAAAAGCATCAACTTGGGTAGATTTTTAAAGTCAGTGAACACAAATGGGTTTTAGATGCATCAATTACAGTGGAACCTCTGTATTTGCAAAAGCTAAGGACCACAGTCGCCCTCTAAAAACGCTTATACCCGCCTACTCTAACCACCAAATATGCATTAATGTCAACAGTGGAAGCCATTGTAGCACTGCCACAGATGTTACATCTCTATATTCTACAGACTCATGGGGGTATAGCCAATCAGCGCCTAGGACAAGAGTGGTTCTCCCTACATTGTCTGCTTTGCAAATCCTAGCCAAAAGCATGTCAAGTTACACTGTACCTATGAATTTTTGTTTCCCAATCTGCATTTTATTTCAAATCTTTAAAAAAAATTCATGAATGGGAAGCCTTCTGCTAATAATTTGGAGTAACATTCCACAGAAAGATGTGTAAATAGGTGAATTTGCAAATATGGAACCACTAATAGGCAGTAAGCTAGGTGAATGAAGCTGATTCAAATTGCGAGTTTGCGGCTGCAGCGCGATAAGATGCGGATGAAGTTGCACGGGCATGAACACTTTCACAAAGAGCTGAAAATGCGATAGAAATCCTTGAGACTTTTATTCCACCCCTCTTGTATTATGAGTGACTGCAGTTCCTGTGGGACGCCGCTACTATAGACTTTTCCTGACTTGAATTCCAGTTGGAATCCGTCCACAAAAAGTCACTGGAATGGTAGCAACCTTACCCCCAAGTGCCCCGCAGACAATTCCCTTTGTCTCCAAAATGGTAAATGTAAGTATTCCTCACTGCCCTGTGCCCCTCTGTGTGTCTGGCAAAAGTAAGGCAGACACTGCGATTTAAGTTGGATCTGCTTTATGTGATAATTTTTCTCCGATTCAGCATTCCAAGCCCGGAGGGTCATTTCCTTATGCATTGCATTCAGTTCTATCACAGACTTTTTGAATGTTGTTTGCTGGGTTCATTGTAGATTCAAATTAGCCTCGATTTACTTTCATTTTCTCCACTTTTACCGTGATTCTCCTGCCTCTGTCGCTCGTGTTCCCATGTAACCCTCATTTCACAAGCAGGTAACAAAAAAAACAATCAAATGAATAGACTAAACAATCACAACTTAAAATGTAGTTGTCACCATCCTTTCTCCGTACTTTTCACACGTTCCCCGGCACAAACACACAGAAACCGACTCGGGAACATAAACAGACTGACAGCGGATGAGAGATTAGGGAGGCAGAAAGGAGGACAAACAAAGAAGGAGATAAAAGAAGAGGTGTGTCCGAGTTGTCAGTAGGAGTGAACTGCGGCGCTTCACTTTGTCGTCCCTTTGTAACTCTATAGCCCACATACCAAAGTCATCACTCACTTGAGCTTCCTTTTCTTGTCTTTCTCATCTTCTGATCTTACAATCCCTCTCTTTTTATTCGGTTTTCAGTTGCGAATTATTTGTTGAAATACCGACCAGCCAGCATCCTTCTATACCGCCTGCGTTAACTTAAATTGATGTGCTGTGAAATACAGATCAGGCTTTCCGCCCCTGTGGACGTCTGTGATCGCCACAGAGGATTTTAGATGGGAAGACCTTCTAAGCTTATTTTGAAGTCATTTTGAAGCCAATCTATTCATTTTCTATATCCATCTGCTGCATAAAGAAGATATTTCTCTCAGCCGTCATTGGCTGAGTGGCAGGTTACCCCGTGGACATACCACAGAGTCTCAGTTGGTCGTCAGAAACCTCATCAGGATTATGTTTCTGATGCTGATCTGGTTCCTTTGAGTGTCAAAACCAATATGATATTGTAGTACTGCCTATACATTCCAATGATAATGCTACATTTCATCAGTTTTATAGGCTTTTTGTTTGTGTGCCAGTAACAGATTTTCCCCCCCAACTGGATCAAATGTGCAGTAGAGGGTTACTTAGGTTATTAAAGCTGATGTGGTATTCTGACGTCATGTCATTTGATTATTGAGAACTACTGTATACACAGTCATATTCTGTAAAATGGAAGATATGTCTTGTTTTTTATTCTCTTTTTTATTTCTCTGATGAAATATGCTAGTTTTAAATGTCATGTTTTCATTAGCTTTAAGTGGAAAAATCATAATAAACATCTAAAGTAATGTGCTCCACTTAGTTATAAAGTTCCTAAGATAAATGGGATTATCAATAATAATAATGTTTGCATTTATTTATTTATTCTGTATGTAAATTATTTTTAACATACTATTTTTGGATAAACTACAAAAAGCGTTTTTCTGTAAGCCTTGCTAGCTAATACTGACCATTTAAAAATCCCTTAATCTGATTCTTGCGATTGGATTGGAAAATTTCCACATCAGATTTACACACGTTCAATCTCCAATTCTTAACAACTTCAAAGTCCATGCTTTTTTCTGTTTTTTTTTTTTTTTTTTTTAACTGTGTGGTCATGTGTTTTTAAAATAAACAACAATGAAAGATCAGACAATTGAGCAATTTTGTGCTGGAAACGTTCAAACTTCATTGCAGTACAAATCCAATATCACAACTCAGCAGCAATCAGCAGGATTCAGTGGATAAATCGTCATATTTATCTCGCCTTAAACAGTGCAGCAGATATGATCAGCACCAAAACTTACGGCTGTCGTTCCTTGTATTTTTCAATTATGTTTCAGTTTATGGAAAATGCTCAGTATAAAGCCTCGTGTCCGATTGTGAGGAAGTGTGGGCAAAATTTGTGATAAGCAATATATATGCTAAACTTGTATAGCATTCAGCAGCACTCAGTGGGCCCTATTATTTACCTAGATTTCATTCTAGGTGAGTGATACTTTTTTTTTTCTTTTTACATTAAAACCGCCAACAAGTACCTATATATATTTAAAAAATGCATGACTTCATGTAAAATAAATGGAAGTGCGCGGAGTATTCCTCTGAAATATTTACAGCAATTACATGAACGTACCACAATGTGTGCTGCAGCTCTGTTTTCTAGTTAGCTTTAGAGATCTTTTAACATCCTTGCCATCTTTCTCTCTGCGTGCAACTCTCCTCATCCAACCCTGATAATCACAGTTTGAGTTGCTTTTAATTTTTTAAAAGTGGACAATGTTTTGAAGTGGACAGTAGTCATATCGCATAAAGAGATTTCAGGTTGGTGAAAAGTTAGTTAGATTAATGGGCATTTGCAGTTCAGAAGATGTTTATGTGTTTGGGTCAGGATGACTGCATGACCAGCTTATTGTGCATTTTCTCTGGATATTTTCCAAACAATTATGAGACCTGGAAAAATCCCAGCGATTATCGCTTTAAGGTTATTTACACATCTTCACCACTAGGGGCACCAACAAGCATCAAACTTGTTTCTTTGAAACTGGTTTATAAAAACAGACGATTGGCTAAGTCTTTTTGGCCATTTCCATGTTATTCTGTTTGAATATAAAACCACTGATGACATTACATTGAATCCTGTGCTTGTCTTTCAACTTGCGATGTTATTACGGAAAAGCATCCCTATTTGAGGAGTTTTTGGCTGGGGAAGGAAAATATGTGAACTGCAGGAGGAGGTGTGCGTGGATGGAGGCGGGAGTCGGGGGGGCTTGGGGGAGGCGATCTGTCGACACTTTTGCGGACAAATGCCTTGCTTGACAAATGTCTGAAAAGAGCAGAAACATGAGAGGATGGTTCTTTAACAAGAGGGGGAGAGCGAACTGGGAGAGGATAAGGAAGCACATCTCAACACATGATGTTTTTTTTTTTCCTACTTCACATGCAACCTGCTCAGTTTGTGCACTGCTTTCTGTTGGGATCTAAAATGCATGTAAATGCAGCTTGGTAATGTTCGCGGAGCACAGTGAATTTTACACAGGCCTTTTTAGGTGTATTATAAACCTATACTGCAAAAATGCAAAATGTTACTCTATCATAGCAGAAATACTGCAAAACTAACAAGTAACTTTTCAACACAATATAGAAGCTTATTTTGAGTCAAAATTTCCCTTAATATTGATTATAACTAGTTATGAGTGCAAAAAAATCTGCTAGTGGAACTTGTACTTTTTTTTTTGTCTTGTTTCAAGTGTATTTGGACTAGAAACACGACCAAAAACACTTTGTTAATGTTTTTGTGTTTTTGCAGTGTGAAAATGAGCAATTACAAGTGTGCTCGTTCAACAAAGACTTATGAAAGAAGAAGAAGCTCCATGTCATCCCCGTCACTTCTGTAGAAAAGTAGCCAACATGACCAGCAAACTCCAGCTAATGCTTTAAAGCTGGAGTTGAGTAGTGAGGCCCTGGCCTGGCCCCGCGGTTTTCGGTCAGCCGCAGTCAGGCTCCTGATTGGTTAGAAGTGAAGTGTAGGAATTCAGCCTAAACTCCACCCCTCCGTCCTCCTCCTCTTCCTCCCAGTCGCTGATGTACGACGGCATTCCCTGAGTGTACACACACATGTCTCACTCGCCTTTCCCTTTGAGAGAGAGAGAGAGAGAGAGAAAGAGGGGGCTGTACAGCGGGGAGTTTCAGACATTTGAAGACACAGAGAGACACAGACAGGAGACAAAGAGAGGACTCTCTGGATCTCTTCTGGTGTGTGTCTTTGCATGTGTGTGTGTGTGTGTGGGAGAGAAAGAGAAGAGGAGAATTTCTCACTCTTTCTCTTAGTGATTCTGAGAAGGGGGAGGATCTGAAAACTGCTAAGAGTCAGTACCCCTGCAGGAGTCCACAAGACCAAACACTCCACACACACACGCACATTTACTGGAGAAGCACACACTTCTCCAGTCCATCTACAGCTTCTGTAGCCTGGCTGAATCACAGCAAGAGATCAGGACCCTGGAAGAGGGGAGGAGAATAATTCGGACTTACTACTTGTTGCTCTCTGCTTTTTTTTTTTTTTTTCGGGCGGATTGTATTGAGGATGATTTTCTTTCTGCTCTCTCAACGACTGTGGGACCTTGTCTGAGGTGAGCCCTTCACTCTGTTTTGTATATTTTTTTTCTTTTCTGCCTTTCTCTCTTCTTTCGTAGCCCAACGACTCGGTGAGACGAAGGAATCCACGAGGCTCAACTTTTCTTGCCTTTAGGTTTTTCCTGTCTTGAGGAAAACGGAAAGAGTTTTCCTCGTTAACGTCTGTAACGGAAAGAGCGTTGCAGACATTATCGCACTGATCTGTCAGAGAAAGCAGCAGGTTGGAAAGGAGACGTGTCTCCCGTGAGGAGAAGACACAAAGAGCTGTAACATGCGATCTTTGAAGAAGAAAAAAAGTTATAAATGCATATCATAAATGCACATTCCTGATGTTTTCTTTGGGGTTTTTTTCTCCATGTGTGTTTGTGGGAAAGGCAGAGGCAGTGTTTAAGTGCTTTGGTGGTGTGTAGTCTTCATTTATCAGCTTCGGCATGATTATAGTGTCCTTCCAGATAGCATTTCAGTTGAGTGTGCAGCCCCATAGTAACTCCACCACCAACATGTGTTTACATGCTGCAGCTTATTACCTACTCACTGGAGGGATTGGATTGTGTCAGCAGTTAGGAAAGTTATTTCTTTGGAGGTAAATGTCGGTGCTTACAGTCTACTTAAACTACAGTGTTGTGATTTATTTTGTCTTGCAAACGGGGCCCAGGCATTCAATTTTCTGAATTGTATGATTTGTAGATGCTCAATTATTATATATATAATTATTATTTATTTATTTATTTTTTTCTTTTATTTAAGTAATGGTGCAGGGCTTTGTGTCCGGAGAACGAGGGTGGACATTGTTGTCCTATTATTAGCACAATCCGGGGCCGGCCGGCAGCTGTGGGGAAGGAAGTAGACTCAGAGCAGCCGGAGGAGAGGGATTAGTGGGAATGCCTAGTGGGGAGTTCACGGTCCGACTACCGGACTGGTGTTCTCCTGGCCGGAGGAGACGACCAGTGTGTCCAGGCGGCAGGGATAGAATCAATGTGGCTCATGAGCAGGAAGGGATGAGCTTGGAGGTCAGCAGCGGTCCAGACAAGGTGCTCTGTTGTTGTTGTTGTGGATAGCAGCTGTTGTTTGGCTGCAGGATGACCTGGTTGCTGATTTGTGTGGGCAGCTGGGGCTAAGAAGAAGTTTGCTGCTTTAAGGCCTTTGATTTAGTCTCGAGGTGTCCTTGGGACGGACACCTGAACCTCTCTTCGCCCCAAATGTGTCCATAAACAGAGTGGAAATGCAAAGTCTGAGAAGAAACACTCATACAAAACAATCAGCAAACTTTGCTAATTGAATTTCACAGCTTACAGTGCCTTGTGAATGTACTTAAAACTCTTAAACTTTTCCAAATTTTTTCATGTTTCAACCCTAAACTTTAATGCATTTTACTCTGAATTTATATACAAAATAAACAGAAGGTTGCACATGTTGCTAAAATACATGGTTGTCAAACATATCTTTGAATAAGAATTCAAAATAACATTTATTTGTGCTGCCAAATTAATACTTTGTGAACTTGTGCGCATCTTTTCTTTAGGGTTGCCCTGTATTTAGCTTCCATCTATTTTCTCATTATACTTTTCCTGGCAAAATATCCCCACAGTATAATGCTGCCACCACTATATCTTCCCATAACGATTGTATGTTTAGCGCAATAAAACTGCTAGTTTGTTCATGAGACTTAGCATTTCCTTGTGCACCAAAAAGATCAAACTTTCTTATGTGATTAGAAGTGCAAACAGGACTTCTTACCATATGTGGAACTCTCAACTATTAGTTGCAAATTCAGTTACTTACTTCTTTTGAAGGTAATATATAAATACAATAATAATTCAAAATATGGGTTAATAGATGGCTCTGTACAAGGCAAATTCAAAAAGTATACAATCAGTCCAAACATAGACGGATTCAAGGACAGCTACATACATTTAAAAATGATCTTCGTTCTGAAACAATGCCGACAACTACTTATTATTATGCCAGTAATTAAAAAGTTTATTTTTAAGAAAACTCAACCTGCTGCACTGATCCTCTGATATTCCACAAAACATTTTCACCATCCTGTTGACAGACTCTTCAACCTGAGCTGTGGCTCTCTGCAGCTCCTCCAGAGTTACCATAACCTAATACGGATGCTATTAAATCCTTTCCAAGCCTGTCATTTCAAAAGGACATCCATGTTTTTATAGGTTCCTATATGCATGGTACTGCCCCTTTAAGTGTTTTGCTGCAGGAAGGACTGGTGCACTTCTCAAAATAGATGGCATCAGGAGGAAATGTTGTGGAAGTGTTGAATCAACATCTTAAGATGTCAACCAGGAAGTTGAAGCTAGAAAACAAAGTGACAAATTTGTTACTCTGTGGGTTTAAGACGACAAATCATTCTGGCTTTTAGCCAGTGGAAATAGTTTTGGCAGCCCTGACACAAAACAGGACGAATTTAGTTTCACTTAATCTTAAACAGATTGTGTCTTTTGATACATTGTATGTAATTGCACCTGGTTTCAATTGTTATCACTGTGTTTCACATACTTATTTCTGAAACACATTTCTTATACTGTGTTCCGTCTATAGATGGATACATTAAAAAAAAGAAAAGCTAAACTTGTTTCACCTTGTTTTGCCAATTAACGGCGCACGCGGTGCGTGAAAAAGCATAGGCCAAAAAAAAAAAATCAATCCATCAACTATCCCAAACTGCTGCTATAGAAAATTAAACAATTAAAAAGCAATTGCACGTTTGGATTTTTTATTTATCTTTTGTCAGTGGACTCTTTTTTTGCTTTAATTGGTCGCATTCATCGTGAACGGCAGCTTGTTGTTTTGTGCTTGTACATTTTAGATGCAGGGAAACCTGATAAAGACACGAGTTGAAATGGACTGTCATTGAGGCTTCATTTTTGTAACACCTTTATCTTGAGCTCCCCAGCCACTGGAAGCCGACTAAGTGTTCTTAAGCGGAAAAAGTGGAACGACTTCCTCGCAGATTGTGAATGGTTTGTGATTGACTGGTGTGATAAACTCTTGCCTCACTGGCTTAAGTGATAATAAAATCCCGGTATTACTTACAAAACAGTGCTATCTCTCCATCTCCGTCCCCACAAACCTCCGTTGTGCACTCTTGTGAAATACGCCTGCAGTGCTGACAGAAAGTTCTGCAAGCAATGCACTGGCTTTGTTGCATAGTTAGCTACGCTTGGTTTTGTCGAGTGCAGCAGGAAATTTGTTTATTTAGCTGATCAAAAAAAAAAGAGGGATTGTGAAACTACCATGTCAAGATTCCTTTTCAGTATTGAGAAAGACTTTATCTCTCTCGTCTTGAATGTACTTGTGAAATCGATTGTTTCACTTCACCTCCATGTTCTGTCATTGTTTCATCGGTTCGGTTGGAACTTCCATCCAATCCGTTATCTCCATCTTATCCGGTGTCAGGTCATGGATGCAGTGAGACCCAGACGTCCCTCTCCACAGCCACTTGGGTCAGCTCCTCTGGGGGAATCCCAAGGTAGCCGAGAAACATAGTCACCTCACCTCTCGATGTGGAGAAGCAGTGACTTCTGGGTGACTTGAAACCTGACCTGAAATACAAATAAAACATGTTATTTATAGAATGAAGGTACTTGTATTTGAGTATATATCCAGGTACTGTCCACACAAACACCATTGTGTTTCTCTGGCTCATCCTGGAACAGCATCTGCTGTCATTTTCCCTTTCACTCATAGAACCCCACCCCCTGTCCGTCCCTTTCGTACCCCAGCTCTCTGTGAAACGGCTGTGTAATCACATAGACATGAATCACAAACACCAGAAGACATTTTTTGACAGCAGTGCACAGAATTGGATCCGGTATCCACAGTACTTTAGGTGTGGGGGTGCAAGAGAATAGAAGACATTAAACAGGTTTGGCAAGATGTACGTCAGGACTCTGTGTGACCGTTTTTGGGTGCTCACCTGAGTGTACTAATGTTAGTTTTGATTTGCATTTGTAAAGCCATTGCCAATGTTTCCTATCTTACCATGTAAGCATATTCAAAAGCATGTTACATGGATATTAATGTGAAGAAAGAAAGGGAGATATCAAGTACTGTCATGTCTTTAAAGTTTGTTTGTTTTTTTTACTTTAAAATATAGTATTTCAAGTTCCTTGAGAGAGAGACAATTTAAAGTCCATTGCATGTACTTCTAGCACTTTGAATTGACAACATATTTTGAATCTTGATAGTTCCAGTTCTGATTGGTGTGGCTGGATTGAGAAGTGCAAGTACAAACTCTAGTTTCATTTTATACAATTTTTTTTTTAATTTCCAACCATCAAAGTATGAAATGTCATTGCTGGATGGGAGCCCTATGTGGTCAGATTTTAGAGGCATTAAAAGGTCATGCCATCAGTTTCTGTTTCAGTTTCAAGCATCCTACATGTAATGTTGATGGAAAACAAACCTTGTTTTACATAATACTGAGATATATATATATTTTTTACAGTCGTGGAAGTGGACAGTTGTAGATATAATATGAAGTTTACTTTTTCATAGTTTCACAATAACATGAAGCTTGCACAGAAGGCAGCATCTGCAGTAGCCTGAAGCGTCTTACTTTACTAACATTCTAACTTTTACAGCTTTTGCAATATGCGTTTCAAACATTATTATCTTTGTCTGCAAGGGAGTGTCACAGCGGACACTCCCTTGCAGACATATCATCACTTTCTGTTTGATTTCTGCACACATCGTGTACTTGACTGTTACTTCAGTCGGACATCTCATTGTTTTCTGCCCTGATAAAAGCTGATTCTGACAATATCTCAGGGATATTATCTCATCCCTGAGATAATATAGGGATGAATTTATCTTCAGGATTTGTCAGTGTTTATAAATATTTGCAATATGACGTTGGTTATTTTGGCTGATCCTTATAGAAGGTGGGGAAAAAAATTCCTGATCCTTACATCTCAGTTTTATTCGGAAGGTATTACAAAGTGGACACTAACGATATGTGAGTAATACCTTTTAGATCTAAAACACATTGTAGGATGGAGTTCATCTTCCAAAATAAAACTAAGCTGCCAATGTGTATTAATTAGTATTTTAGCTTTTTCCCTTTGTAGCTGCATTCATGTGTTTCTACAGAGGAAATAAAATCACTTCAAAGCTCTCTCTTTATAATAAGACTGCAAATACACTGTGAAATATATCTTCTCATTAATAATGCAGGTGCAATCCATATGCGATTGATGGGGGTGAATTCCCTTCAAAGCAGATTTTTGCCCTGAACGAGTTGACAAACCCTCCCCTATAACTGCGGTTAGGCGGGGCGTGTGGGCTCGCCGTGCATCTGGTCGTATTCATGCAGGCTTAGAAGAGCACTGAGCGCTTTGTCGTGTCAGCAAACACGCTGCGCCGAGCCCACCATGCCGCGCACAGAAGTCGACGCAGCCGATGCCAGTGCATCCCATATTGGCAGCGTTCGCAATGACTCAAAAGTCATGACAAGAGACTTCTGGTATTTTTTGGATGTTGAGGATTCCAGTTCATTCTCTCTCCTATTGGAGAATGTGTGAGAAACACCCATTGGAAATCAACGTAACTTTAAAAGCCGTTTGCATTTTTTGAAATTGTGTGAACTTGCGTTTTTTTTTTTTTTTGTTTAACTTTTTGGTGTGACAAAGTGTTGTTTGTTCATGAGGATGTGGACCACCCACTGAGTTTTCAGTATATCTAGTGATAGTAAGAGAAGAAAGCTGGGATAACCAGTTTTGAAATGATCTTCACCTGCTGCACCAGACGTTTTTTTTTTGTTTGTAAAATAGTAATAAAAAGAAAAAAAAGAGCCATCTGGGGAAATGTGAGGGGAAACTAGAAAGGATCAAGCAGCAATAATACCATGAGCTTAGATGAAGTATTTGTGTAAGAGTTTCAACCAGTCGGACTGACAAACTCCTACAAGTGCATTTGTAGAACATGAGCTGCCTTTCTAAAAACTCATGATTCTCTGAAGGAACAGGCAGCAGCAAGAAAATAGACTGTGTTTGCTGCTTCCTGCAAGAAAGTACACAAAGCAAAGCAGCTTGTTCTAGAAAATAACCATTTGTAGTTAGCAGGATTTTTAAAGTAACTAAATCTATTTGTTGCTGTCTATTTAGATAATCACATTATTATGGACATGTCCAACCATAACTACATGTTGCCATGTTCCCTGCTGTACCATTAACCAGTCACAGCTCAACTTAGAGCTGCAACAAATGCATGCTGAACACGCACACAAAGGTAAACTGGATTATTACCGCAGTCAGCAGATATTCTTTAACCCATCAGTACCAACAGATAACAAAAAGAATTGAATCTACATGTGAAGCAAATACTGTACATCAACTCGGTTCAATTTCGCCACTTTCACAAGACATTTTTTGACATTTTAGTGTTTTATTTGACATATTTTTATATTTCTTGAATGTAAGACAATTTATAGTTTTTGGATGTGTCACAGAAAGCTTGTATTTGTCGTTCTGATGGTATGCACAGAAAATAGATTGTCAAGACAAACTGCTGACTAATTTAACATCCTCATTTTTTGGGAAGGTGAAGATGATATTCATTTTCTATTTATATGAGAGAAACTATCTTGATCTGGAAATACTTTTTGTCACTTTACTGAAAAGCATTTATTTATTTATTTATGTTTTTTACAGATGGATGACTTTACTTCAAAGGGAAAATGTAGTCTCTTACCCTGTAGATTTTGCATTACGTAAACCGTAGGTCTATCACATACACACACCGAGGGGGTGCGAGGAATCATGTAGGTGATGTCAGAAGGTGACTCGCATGCTGAGGCAAAACAGGAAAGAGGGGAAAATGAACTCCACTCCCAACGGCTCTCCTTTCCCTCCAGCTTACCTCGTTTCCTGCCACATACCTCTCTCCACATCCCATTTCTAAAACCGACAGACATGCACTCCGACACATTCCAACAAACCCGGCCCACAACTATTTTAATCACACTCTTGCTGCCCTTTCTTTAGTCTGCGTAATTCAAATAAAGACTAAAAGTGTAGCTCAAACGGGACGCCGGCTTAAGGATTTCAGCTTTTCGACTGCAACAACTGTGTCTGTACGACTGAAGGAGTCTGCGCTGTCCCAGTTAGTCGAACTCCTCCTGTGTCCTGCCCTCGATCTCTCTTAATAGCAACACAAACAGTAACTCTGCTTAGATGAAAGTGGAGCCTTTTGATGGTGTCAGTGATGCTTTTAAGCAGCAACAAGGATCAAGGGTATGTGTTAGACGGCTGCAGCTTAATTGCTTGCCTCCGTTATAATCATCAGTGAGAATGCATCATGCATAATGTTTCTGTTTCTCTTTATTGTTATTATTTTTATATAATGTCCCGTGCGTTTTACTACATTCAACTACTACATTCTGCCAAGGCAGAAAGCGTCAGAAAGCCAAAACCTTCCCGCCAAGAAAATTAAGACTCCGCTTGTCGATCCACTTCACTTACTCTTGTTGGTGTCCCCAAACTAATCATTTGTCTCCAATTTAAGAGCACCATGCTGCTCTCTAATCTTGTTTTCTAAAAAACACGAGCACAAATTTAGAGTGAGATCAACTGCAACGGCGCCAGAGAGGAATTGAATCTGGGTTGCCAGGGTGGATATTTAAGCCAGCGGTTCCTGAGCCAACACGTCCTGCTTTTCATTTCACAGTGCATTATATTTGTCCGATACGAAAGTATAAATCCACTCATTTAGAGTTCTTGATGTCAAAGTTATTGACGCTGCACATTTTTTTGGTGATTATACTTTTACACTCCTTTTGCAATCCCCCTGGAAAGACAGAATTCAGCAGTATTTTAGGTGAGAGCCTGATAAAGTAGTTAAAAATTAGGGAGATTTTTATTCATTTTTTCGGTCACAAATTAATTAAAATAAGAGTTTTACTGATCTTCACTTCATAACATTTAGGTCAGCTGATGAGCTGACGACTGTTTTATTTATAACAACGAACACAGCTTGTGGCTTAATTTTGAGACGTCGATTCAAGGCAAGGTCATCACAAAAGCCTTATTCATTGAAATGCATCTATTTTCTTGTGAAATCTGAGGTACAATACTGTGCAAACGTTATGCTGCAATATATATTTTTGCTTCCTATAAGCCAGACTTTTTTGTATTTAGCAATCCCTAAGGATGGACTTTTTCATTAAGTGAGTTTTGCCAAAACTCAAAGTGAGTAAATCAGAAACTATCTGACACACAACTGACAAATTTGCAGGTTTTTCTATTTAAACAAATGCATAATTTTCTGTGCAAATTCAGTCTTTGGGGTCATGATCAGAGTCCAAAAATAATTTTTATCTAAGTTGCTTTTAAATTGATATTAGATGAATCGATCAGACTTTCCTTCCTGAGTCTATTCTTTGGTCTTGAAGTGAAAGCGTGCCCTGCAGGTCCTTTAACTATGAAAGTGTAGAAAGAAGGAACAG
Organism: Brachyrhaphis roseni; assembly: GCA_903066815.1. Lineage (NCBI taxonomy): Eukaryota > Metazoa > Chordata > Actinopteri > Cyprinodontiformes > Poeciliidae > Brachyrhaphis > Brachyrhaphis roseni. The sequence goes on along the minus strand of CAEFZY010064710.1, from coordinate 11,533 downwards.
TAATGTGTGGAAATTCATTGTTCTTTTAATGGCTGTTTGCCACAGGGATTGTAGTTATTTGAAACTGGCACTGGAGCAAAACATCTGTGCACTTGTAACAATAAAAGTGATTATACCTCTTCTCCCGTGGGGGAACAAACCCAGCAAACTCTCATAATTTGTCACAAAAGCAGTGACCTTTGAGCAGAATATTGGCTAATTTGGTGTGCAAGACATTTTCCTGCCACTTTTCAAAGGGAAAATGTTCTCAAGCCACCACATCCTGCATTTTATACAACACCAATCTACTGAAGTGACTGCCAGATTTATATGGTCCTAAATTTGAAAGTGTGCTTTAGGTTTTACCCCCAGATTTGTTTGATAGTTTTATTCTGACGAAAGGAAGTAGTTCTTAAGATGCAGTGTTGCACGACGGAGTCGACTAGGGTAATCTGTAAGTAATTTGTCAGTACTAAAAATATATTTTAATTCATACTGCTACAAACAAGAGTCAAAAAAATGTGAAAGCCGTTTGAACCACAGTGGACCACTCCTAACATATTTGTGGTTCAGTGATGGAGTATTCTCAAATTCCATTGAACGTATTGCTGAGAATAAATAATTCTCTGCTTTTCCTCTATCTTTTTTAGCTAGTTGCTAAGTAGTTTAGTAGCTTAGCTAAAGCTAAAGGAAATGACATGTTAGGAAACACCCTCAAAGCGAAGGTTAGAGGATATGACATACTAGGGAACGCCCTTAGTAGCTTAGAAAGAGGCTAACAAAGCAGATCACAAACTCTTCTTGGGTGCCATTTTGTCCTACTGACTCCTGAAGGTAGCATGAGAAATGGACAAGCTGGATTTTGGTATTAATAAATGGAATTCATGAATTCAACTCACTTACTCTTCTTCAGCCTCATACATCAAGAACTTAGTATGGAAAACAGATAATTCTCCACCGTATCTCCAATTTCGTTTTCGCAGAACATATTTCAATTATTCAAAGTAAAACACACCTTGGAAAGATGTGTTTTATCTTTCCAAGGTGAGTTTTGCCAGTCACATATTAATGACTGGCAAAATAATATAAAACGTAGTAGTGCCATTTATTTTCCTTGCTGCTGATTGGCTGTACCCACAACCTCAGAGAAAAGCTATCAACCATAGATGTTAGCTTCTATAGTGTCAGGATGTTTTCCACTTTGTGTAGTGATGCATATTAAGGTATACTTTGTGTTGGAAGATTTAAAATAGGCAGTGATGAATGTTTTTGGAGGATGTCTCAAGTATTTGGGAACTTCAGCTGCTCACAGGTGGCTGTGCTCCACAATCCCTAGCTAACCTTTGCTGACAATGCTAAAGTGAGCATTAGCTTTCCAAGTTCCCAATATAGAATTGACTAGTCAATCTATCTTGCCAAATTTTTCTGATACACAACATGAACATGTTTTGTTCATTGTTGATTTTATTGACAGATGCAATCATTTAGTGTCCAGCTAGAGCATAAAAATGATGCTTAATTTTCTTAACCTGGAACGTTGTATCAAATATCTCATTCATTACTTCATTCTGCTGCATGTCATATGAACCAGAGAACCCAAGTTTCCTAAAAAAAAACAGCCACAGCGGCTGATGGATTGATAACGATTAACAGTAGCCTCCCATTTCAGCCACACTGTCGGATCTGTTGCATCCAAGTTCCCGCTCTCCTCTGTGTGAGCTCACTCTGCGGCCCACTTACGTTTCTCGTGGTCCTTTAACAGTTTAGACCTATTGTTTACGTGACAATGGCGTCTCTGTGGCTGAAGGGAGAGAAACAATCCTTGCGCATGAGCTGTGACCGGATTCCATAAATTCCGATGTAAATAATGGACTGCAGTTTTACTCGCTCACAGATATGAGGGATTTCTTCTTGTCGAACAAGAAGTTGAGTCGCTGACGAGAAAGTGACAACGAAACATTAAATGTGAAACGGTGAGGTGGGGTGTTTACTGCTAAGAATAGAAATGAGGCATAAATATAAAGAGCATCAGTGAAAAAACTAAAGAACGAACCAAGAGGAGGATAATTGAGGCAATACATCCTCACTTCTCTAATGATATGTTCTGTTACCTGTAAACCTACAAACCAGCTTCCTGCCTCCCTTTGTCCTCTTATCTTTTCCTATGTAGTTCCAGGATGTCCTCGCAGTGCGGGGATAATTACAGATGCTTTACGAGAAACAATTTGTGCACAATAATTAAGCAGATTTTATTGAACTCAAAGTTAGTTAACTATGTTTGCCTGTTTAGACGAGCAAATCTCAGGGCAGTCTTCAAACTGCTGAGTTTATTTTGGTTTTGCAGCAGTGGCCTCCCTGTCTTCACTAAGTTTCCTTCAGATCGAACTATGGCAGGCTGTTTTGACATATAATTAACCTACTCTACTACATTTTCAGTGCTGTTCAGTTCAGGGAACGCTTCTTTTTATTTACAGAGCACAAAGTTACAACAAAGGTCATCCCACCAGGTTTAAGAAGAAGAAGAAGAAAAAAAACAACCTAGATTCAACTGCTTTGATCTATAAAGGTCAAATGCAATTTGTGGCAAGTACATGCCAGTACAACCTTATTGTTATTCCATCAAGTCATATTCAGTGCATAATATATTACTGATGCCCCAAAGATGTTTGTTCAAGTAAATATTATGTAAAAGCATTTCTTTTAATTTCTTCTCTCCTGATCTTTTTTTTTTTTTTTGGAGCGGTGGGAAACAGTAAAGAGGGAAATTTCACTTTCAACAGGAAAACATTTCTAGCAAAACTAAACTCAGGCTGAGTGGCATCTGCCTTGACAGCCTCTCTCTACTTTTTTTCTGCCAATAAAATAAATCTGCCTGACCAAAATGACACTAATTACACAGAAATTAAATGCACTGTGTCAAGAGTGTTCTAACGTTTGAAAATTTTAAGATTGACACAATTGGCATTCAAAATAACTTAGCAGTATTGACAGTTGTCTAGGTTAAAAGTACACAGCAGATACTCATAATTTCATAAATAATATTTCAGATTGATGTCGTCTTCTATAAAACAACATAAAATCACTGTTACCCTTCAGGCATTTTGTGCTCTCGTTGCATTTCAGCAGATTCTTCATATATCTATCCTGAAATAAATATTGTGCTTTTCTGCAAAACAGTTTTGTCAAAGAGATACTTACATCTTGCAGATGTGATGAATGATGTCCACCTCTTTTTCAAAGTTAATAGTTGATATCCACAATGTTCATAGATTGTAACTATCTGCTGTGAATATCATGGGTGTTGTTGCATGATAAATTGGCCTGCCACAGCTGCTCTTATTCCCACAGGGAGGTGTATGCTAATTCCTCCGCCGCATCCTGTGCTGTCCCTAAGGGCAACAGCCCAGCTGTATATGCACCCTGTACCTTTGGGATTGCAGAAGAAAAAGGACATTTTCCACTGCATCAGGATGGAAACAGACAGTTCAGATCACATCTTTCCATAGAGTCTGTCTCGTTTGTGTCCGGTTTACAGCCAAGAATGTCTCAAAAAAAAAAAATCATTATCAAAGATTATCAAAGTGCCTTGAAAAGTATTCATACACTTTGAACTGTATTAGTTATTTCTATGTTCTAAACACAAAGCTCTTTTTTGTTTGCGTAGGATTTCTGGTAGGATTTTGCATCTTATCCCTTCCACATCTTTAACAAAGAAATCAGATGGGTTGTGAATACTTACAAAATCACTGTATGCTGTGAACTTTCTTAACATATAATAATGCAATTGTTTTCTTTGCGTCTTAGGTGAATATCGACGGTTCCCTGTAGTTGTTTGTTGTTTTGTTTTGTGCACACTGAGCACATGGCCTTGCAGCGCATGTTTGCTCCGTCTCTGCGTGTGTTTGCGTTCGTGTGTTGGCGCTGCATTGATCCAGCTGTAGATTGTTGCCGTGGAGCTGATCGGACGTGTTGATTGGTAGATCAACAGGTACGAGGAAAACTAGGCGACGTCATTTTAAGCTCTGAGCCTTTGGAGTGAAACTGACTCCTTAATCGTTGCTTTCCTCACAATATTGAAAACTGATGAATGTTCTGCTGTCAAGAAAACGTATCATTTTTAAGAAAAAAAAAAGAAAGAAACTTCTGAAACTGAGTGGGACACTAGTGGTGAGACAGAGTGTGTGGTGACCTTTAAAACTTGGAGTCATAAATAAGTTAAGTTTTCCACATCACATTAACATTATTCAATTACATTTCATTACGGCCACACTGCTAAATATAGCTGCAAGCGGCGATGAGCATGCCCAGCAGCTCGGCAGAGCACAGTCGCCATGGTAACTTGATCTTACAACACTGAGAGCGGCTGAGCACTAACAGGAGCGTGATTTTACTTAGTGCTGCACCTTTGAGTGTCGGAAAATAACCTGCCGCTTAATAAACTAATCTTGTAATTTTTATGTGTGGCTCGTTCCAATGAACTGAGCAGCATTTGAAAGACACAAACAAAAATTTACCTATTGATAATTTTTAAAATATCAATCTTATTTTCATAGTTGTGGCATTTCTGTGATAGTGCAGTTTCTGTTTATTTATCAATTTTTTAATGTAAAATTTACAGATTTTTATTTTTTACTAAGACAAATGATTTAGATGGAAGCATGTTAATGTGCTGGAACGACCCAGTCAAAGTCCAGACCTAAATCAAAGTCAGAATTTGATTTAGGTCTGTATATTTCACAAGGGCTGATGAATACATATTTCTGCCACACTTTTCAGATCTTATTTGGAACCATTTTTAAAACTATGTATTTTTGATATATATTTTTCACTGGTATGTGCTACTTATTACACGAAATCCCAACAAAAAGCATCAAATTTTATGGTTGTGTCATGAAAAACCAAAAAAAATAAATCAAAAATCAAGATGTATTGATATGCACACGTCTCTTAACTTGTGAGATTTAGTCTTTCACCTGAAACGCGTCTGGCTTGGATTTTTGACTGAGAGCTAGATCGCAACAGAATCTGTACGTCTAGACAAGGATTTTGGTGAGAAATGACATTTGACATGCTTTAAAACATCATCAATTATCAATCACCATCGTGCTTTTGCTAAAAAGGGATTGTGCGCAGCTTTCTAATCTTTGATTCGTCGTCACACTTGGATAAAAAAAACCCGTCAGACATCTCTCTTTGCTCTTCTCTTGTGTTTGCTTAATTAGCGCCATCTCTCTCATCTTTCCCGCTCTCTCCTTTCCTCCTTGTTTGTCCTCCTTATTCCTTTAGCCGCGGAAGAAAGAAGTTTTGCCCCCACTCCGCTTCCGCCTCCTCCAGTTGAAGTGTCTGTTTGTCTCCTGCCAACGCTGTCACACTGACTCCTCTGTTCTCATTTCGTCTCCAGCCTTGTATAATGAGCTCTGCTTGGGACAGGACATTCTGCAATTTGGCCTTTTGTCAGGGGAGGGGCAGAGTGGGTGTCCGACGCATGAGTTACAGGATGAAGGCGACGCATCATGGATAGATGGCAGCAATTTGCCTCAAGGCACAAGTTTCTAGTTAGTTGTTTTGAGCTTTATTTCTTAAAGAAAAGGCGGATCTGTCAGTCAGATTAAGCAATTCAACCAATCTGATTTTAGAGATGAATAACGTTTTATTGTCTTATGATTAACTGGGTTCAGTTTGATGTTGAAAACCAGCAAAAATACCTAAAAACTTTGAACATGTTTGCACATTTCCACAACATTTTGACACTGCATATGCAAAATTCATTCTACACTTAGTGCTAACGTTCTCTATTCAGATGTTATAGTTTAAAACACTATTTAGCTGCTCTTGGGCCATTTTTCAAGAGCAAAAACTGGAAGGTTTAAGATTTTAGTCCGACAAATGTTGGGATATTAGAAAGATATTATTTCACATAATATGTTCTGAGTTAATGTAAACTACGTGAAATTATGTATTTTTATATAAACCAGCTTTATTTCACTTCATGGATTATTTGTTCGAGAGAAAAAAAAAGTTGCAGCTGATTAATCTCAAATGGTTGTTGTGGAAAACCTCGTGTAGGATGGATTGTACAACTCTATGTTTACCACAAGGGGTCAGTGTTGACACGGCTCTGATTTGGCATTTAAGCTAAGCTTCCATTAGAAAAATGTGGGGACATTTAAACACATTTTGTCTTCTCCTATAACCTATAACATTTCATGAACAGAGCTTACCCCTCAGATTTTTTTTGAAGGATTTATGTATTGTGACAAAAACAGCTATGGAAAAATGTTGATTTTGCATAAAGTATTTAGCCTTTTTAATGTTGACTGGATACGTTTGCAATCATTTTCCTTCTCAAAGATGAAGAGATGGCCAATTTTCCGTGTCATGGTGGAGTACATCTGATGATTGTCTGCATTTTAAAAGCTCATGATGCCATGCGCTTCCAGGGTCTTATCAGAGGGCAGGCTGACAGAATCACCAAGTGTACATGAGGTGCTTTTCCACCTAATTATCCAATGTGTCAAGCCATAATATTTCTAGTTAAAGTCCAACCAGGTCCACAAATTTATACATGTGATTGTAGGACATGAAGTGCTTGCTCCAAAACAGCCTGTTGCTGTGCAGGTTATGTCTAATACTTTGATAATTATCTTTGGAGATTTTTTTTGTTTACATCATTCTGCTCAAAGTTTATGGCTCTTAGTATCGTGGTCATCCTTGTTTGTTACAACTTTAGGTATTTGGAACTTTTGAATTAGTGTCCTGACATTAAATCTGGTCAGTTTAGATGAGAAGCTATTGTCTGTATTATTTTACGCCTGTCTTACTTGAATGTTGCGTTCTCGTTTTTTTCCGATTCCGAAGAGTAGCTAAGACAAAAGGACCTGTGGCTGTTCCAGTTGTTTACTGGAATCACTGTTTGTGGTGCCAGTAATTTTTTGTGGCAATGGGAAACAAAAAAAAATCCCAAACTTTGGCAACAACTTTTATTAAGTTCACCATGCCCATTGTGTACTCAGCTCTTCCTTCAGAAAATGATCGGTGCTGGAATAAAGCTGACTCACAGCTCTATTGACGTTTTTATTTGCTACATAAATCAAGTGTCTGATGAGGAGGGGCAGAAATAAAAACAAAAAAACATCTTGACAGTCTGCCTGCTGCTGTACACACACATTAACTGAACTTGCATACGCAAACTCAAACCCTGAATGAGAATTTTCCAGAAAACCAACCCCTCGTGTCTTGAAAAGGTTTTGTCATTTAAAAACCTCCTGGATCTACGTGACTCTGCTGCTCTTTTGTCCTCTGCTCTGGTCTACACTTCAGATGCAATTCTGTGTGACTACTAACCTGTAGGAAAAAAAAAAAAAAGACAATAGCGTCGGCTGTGTTAGAAATCAATGCGACTCTCTTTGTGCTTTTGTTCGCTCTGAAATAGGAGCCAGCTCCACTTTCAATCAGTTGTGCATCTACGATTATAAACAACTCAGAAAAGTTCTGAGTTACTGTAGTTCTATGCTGGGATTCAACCATTTGCTTTGTCATCTATTGTACACCCAACGTGTGGAAATATTTGCCAGTGAAAGAAAGGCAAAACTAAAAAGGTATTACAATACAACTACCCTGTGTCTTCTCATTAGAACTGTGTCTAAACACGTAGAGTGAAAAGAGATTTTTTTTTGGGGTTTTGTTTCATTTCACAGTGCAGTCTGCTTGCTTCATAGATTAAATGTGCCCTAAGTACAACAGTCTTTCATGAAAGGCTTACAGGCAAACATTCATAATGAATGAAGGTAAATAGGGACACTATACCAGCTGGTCTAATATGTGGCTTTTTCTCCTTCTTTGTTGTTTGCTGCCATGTGGATTTCACCCTTCTCTCCTCTGTTTTGCTCCAAAGGTAAGACATTTTGTTTTTCTGTTTTTATTCGCGATTTCTCTCAGGTCTCCTGTTGCTCTCTAAAATCTCTTTTATTTACTTACTCAAAATGATCTATTTTGCGACTTCAGCTGAGACATTTCTGTCTGACGTGCTGCGATACGTCCATCGGCTCCACGACTGCCCCTAATGTTCTGGTTTTAGTGCTTTTTAATGGCCTGTGCTGATTAGGACAGTTATGTCTTTATACCTTCTTGCAGAAGAAAAGCAGATCTACTGAGATCTACTAAATGCAGGCAGAACTACAGGATGATTACCGTTTATGGTCAGGGGGATTCATTTAAGGACTCCACATCTATAATTTTGTCAGGGAAAACCACATCACTTGGACTTCACTGAACACCATAAGCCCTTGTTTATGTTGCGGTTGGATCAGTTAAACTCCAAATAGAAGAAAAAGAAAAAACAAATAAGCGAGTTGCAAATATAAAATGGATTGTTTACACTTTGGTCTTCATTGTCGCTAGCAGCAGATTTTCTCACAGAGTCACTGCTGAGATTCCTGCTTTGCCCGTGATATTGCTCATGGTTTTCTTTATCTGCTATTTATTCAATTTTGAGTTTTAATGCTGCATTTAGTTCCACAATTATTGGCAATCGCTGCTGCTGCACCTGAACTGGATTTGTCCCTATCTACCCATGCATGAGTCACACTACAATTTTGAGCAATTTGTTAGACTCTTTTGAAAGTCCGTATTTATTTATTTATTACCCATGTGAAAAACAACAGTCAACTTTATGGTTTACATAAGTCACAAGCAACTGCGTTATTTTCTAGGCCATTTTTGTTTGTGCGCATGTTTCAACTGTCTTGAAAGTCTCTCGACGTTTACTTTGTAAAACCAAATGAGAAACTGCAGGGAAGGGAAGGTTTTGTGCAGCCCCTGCACAAAACCTCCCAGTGGAGATGGCAGGTTTTAGATTGTGAAGGTGGAAGGTGGTCGTGTTTACTCAGGAAGAGACTGTCTGGGCAGCTGACACAATGCTGAACTTCTTAACTCACCTTTTACGTCTCAGTCTCAGCATGAAGCGAGTCGCCTCACATTTTGCGATCGCAAAGGCAGTGCAGTGGATGAAACTCTCAGTTGAAACAGTAAATTCAAAGAGAGGTAGAGAAAATGAGTCTACAGGAAGTACATCCTTCAGACTCCACTCTAACTCTGTTATTTTTGGGCAATTTTTCATGTTTATGTTACATTTTACTATAAGTATTCCTGCCGTGGACGCATCAAAGCATTCACGTGCTTGAATAAATTGGTGAGTTTTTAGATGCTACCATGCTTTTCTTTACTGTCTGATAATATAGTAAGAACACAGTAAGTTCACTGCACCATGCACAACAGCCTTACAGAAGTAGGGATGTGACCTCTGGGTTGTAACAACCGAACAAGACTCATGATAACATCATTGAAAGTCTGAGCTGCTGTTTAGGTCCTGAACTACCTTCAGACAAAATTTCAAACTTTGGCCTCTTTGACTTTGATCTCAGAAAAACGACCAATCTCCAATTTCTCCATGTTGAATATGGATCTGCTAAACTAAGCATTAGCCACTCATTTTGTCTGTGATTCAATTTACAGTTCAAGGACAGCATCTTACCTGGGACATTATAATTTAATTTGAGTAGCCAATACTTTTACAAGTTCAAACTGTTCAGTTGCAAGCAAAAAAAAGAAAAGAAAGTTGCTTTAAATCAGTTTTTACTACCTTTATTATTGCCAACATTCAAAGACACAGGAACATTTTGTTCTTGTTTGTCCAAGTTCTCTTCAGGAAAGTTGTTTAATTGTCTCCATTTTAGGAAATGATTAAAAAACGATTTTGCATCTTACACTAGCATAAGTTTTATCTAGCTTGCACTGTGGTCAACTCTACCTTCGCTTTTCATCGTTCATTTTCTCAATAACAAGCACCTTTGTTTTCAAGCCAGCAGCAGTACGGTATCAGCAGGCAAACTCTTCCTGACCCTGACACTCTGCTCTGGCTGTCTGTAAACTCTCAGCCTAAAAGAAACCCATTGTAGGTAGAAATTCCCACAGAGGCCGTCATGCAAATAGTTGGGAAAATGCAGACCAGTCATTTCATTCAAAGCAGATATAATCATTCTCATTGTACAAACTCCTCGCGACATTTTAGGTAAAGGAAACGTTAAAAAAATATATTGAGGCCATAATCAATCATGTTTAAACTTTGTCCACCTCAACATTTTCCACCTCCACTGATGCGTATCTTAACTGAAAAACAACACATTTTCCTGATAGTAGAATTTAAAAGCTGCATCAACCTGGTTGATGCACAATTGTGGAAACCTTTAAACTAATACTTTGTTTTGCATATTCTCACTTAGTCCTGAACTTGGACTATGTCTTTTAAAAAGAAAAAAGAAAAAAACGCAACATCTTGAAAGGTTCTTTTGTATAGAAGAGGTATAGCCTTCTAATTGACACCTGTAGGTTTTGTGCTACAACAACTGACTGAAATTTACTGTTCATGTTTCACCCACATTGACAAAAGGTTTAGTGCCAACTTTAGAAAGGTGAACCCAAACAAACCACCAAAATATCCTCTGGGCATGATGTTTGGTTTCTGTGCTATGTTGTTTTTTTCCCCAGAAGCAGGGGGAATTTATTATTGTCTTTATTCATGCTTGAGTCACAGACAAGCCTCCGGTCAATAGGTCAGTGTTCGAATTAATCAGCAGGCTGCCCGTTCAAGCCAGTAGTAGTAACGGGACTACATGGACATACTGGTGTAAACAGAAGTGATGGGCCAGGATACAAGCGCGGATGTTTTGAAACGTGGCTACCTCTATAGAGCAGAGATGGAGAAGTTTGACTGTGAAAAGCAAAACGGCGGTAGAGGTTGGTAAACAACTGATAGACTACAACAGGTCTTAATGTATTTAGGTGCTGAGCCATTCAGTGATTTATTAAACAGAGGTATTTAAAAATCTATTCATTGAGGTACTATTTCCTTGGTTTTAGCGAGAACGTCAGCATCAGTATTCTGGTCAGCTGCAGTTGTTTGATAACCTTTTTCTCAGGCAGAGCTGTGAAGACACTGTTGCAGTAATCAATGCGACTAAAGATAAATGCATGGGAGGGTTTCTCTAGCTCTTGTTTAACCCTCAAAATGGTCTTCTGGTGATAGAAGGCCAACTTTGTAATTGTCTTTATGTGTGTGTCAAAGGTTCAGGTCTGAGTCCATCACTACACCCAGATTTGGGGCCTGATTGGTAGTTTGTTGTCTGTAATAGTTGAAGCTGTGTGCTGACTCTTCATTGCTCCTATTTAGATCCAAACATAATAACTTCAGTTTTGTTTCTGGGGAGCTGAAAAAACTTATAGTCCATGCATTGATTTGTACTAAGCAACATCCATCCATCCATCTTCTTTACACCCTTGTCCCTAGTGGGGTTGGGAGTTGCTGGTGTCTATCTCCAACTACGTTCCAGGCGAGAGGCGGGGTCACCCTGGACAGGTCGCCAGTCTGTCGCAGGGCAACAGAGAGACAGACAGGACAAACAACCATACACACACACCCCCACACACACACACACCTAGGGAGAATTTAGAGAGACCAATTAACCTGACAGTCATGTTTTTGGACTGTGGGAGGAAG
>CAEFZY010064702.1:0-59472 GCA_903066815.1 Brachyrhaphis roseni | reverse complement strand
AAGATAAGATAAGATAAGATAAGATAAGATAAGATAAGATAAGATAAGATAAGATAAGATAAGATAAGATAAGATAACATAAGATAATTTTATTAGTCTCCCATAGGAGAAATTTGACTTGGGAGCAGGGACAAAACTGCAATACAACAATAAAACCTCATCCAAAAGGACAGTAACCATAAATAAATACATAAAAACAAAGGTATTTTAAATAGTGATGATTTCCAGCTGATGTAATTGTTCAGTCCAGTATGGTAACGCTGGGATTGACAAACATGCATGTGCACAGGCTTGTGCCAGCGTTTCAGAAAATTAATTCATATAATTTAAAGATTGTTTGCTTTTACATATTTTTATATACAAAAATACACAGTTATTTAAAAAGCAAAAATCGATTTTGACAAAATAATCAAAATATGTTTAAATTCAAACTGCTTTATTACACTTTATATCCCAGCTACTATCAATGGCAAGGAACTCAAAAAAATGTACAAAGATTAATAAAACAAAAGATTTTCTAAACAGTTTCACATAAGCAAGTTTAAAAGGTCTTATAGTTGCACACAATACAATTTGGGGGAAAAACACTGGATCTGAGCAGAACCTTGTTTGTTTACAATGAAAACTCCACAGGGTGCCTTTAATCTTCAGCGTCCCCGGTGGCGCCAGAGGATGGAATTACAGAACACTGAGAATTCATATCCCCTGTTACCCAGAAGGCAATTATCCCCCATCCCCCTGGCAGAACAATACAATCAATCACTGTAATTTCATTTGATCCTCTGGCTGCTGCCTGTTTATGCCAACAGAGTAATAAGTTTAATCTGTATCATACGCTTATCGAAAGCATAACAAATAGAGAAGGGCTCTCTTAAAAACCTTTGATGAAATGTTATTACACAGAATGAATCATAGAGATGGGTAAAGATTCGCTATCCAATTTAGTTACTGCCAGGGCTTGGGTGGCTCCAAAAAGCATTTCATACCCTAATAAAGAGGAGTGAGGAGGAAAGCATAAACAGGGCAGGAAGCTGAATGAGAAGCTTAACGTGTCCCCACCATTTCTTGTCTTCTCATGTTTGCTCAATGGACTTCAAATTGACCTCGAATTTGAGCTTGTAAGCCCATATTATTAGGTTAATGCTGACAGATGTTTTTACTGTTTTCGAAAACATGAGATACATGTTAGTGGATTAAAGCTGTATTAAAAGCTAAACCTAAACTTAAAGTGGATATTTAAGTTTAGGTTTAGTTTACTCCTGTTAAAATGCTAGGTTTGTTTGATATATTAAAAAAAACGACAAGGAAAATTCATATTAGAACTTTGGTTTCACATTTTATAGTGACCTGTAACCTTTAACCTGAAAAACAAACTTAAATCTTTAAAAATTTAGCTAAAATGGGTGGTGGCATAAGTTTGCTCACCCTGCTGAATCAGCACAGGTTCTAATTTAGCTATGTTATCTTTTACCAGTTTGTAAAATTACTTAAAATCTGTCTAGTTTTATGGGCTCCATCCTTTGGATCACCATACAGGTTTTTGGCCAGATTCGCAGGTCTGGACTCTGACCAGGTGACTACAAAACTGTAATCTTCTGTTAAAGCCATTATTTTGATTATATGGGTGTGTTCTTTGCATTGTTGTGATGAAAGATGAAGTTTCTTTTAATTTTGAACTTTCTAGCACATACATGAAGATTTTTCCTCCAAGTTGCCCACAACTATTTGAAATTTTGACCCAAAATTTCAGCCTTGGTTTTCTCATACATTGAAATGTATTTTTTTACACTGACAATTTTAAAACTGTCAGTGTGTTCTGAATACGAGACAGATAATCTGTGCAAAAAAAAAGAAAAAATATCAAGCTCCTTTGGCTCCTTCCAGTGGTCCTACTGCCAAAAACACACCACTCCCAGTCAGAAACAACGAATCGGAGGAAGGGGGAAGGTCTTAGCACCTATCCCCTGTTCACCATGTTCCAGTGTGCTGCAGCTCTGCTAATGACACAAAAACAACCTAAAGATACAGGAAAACTGTTGATATCTCAAGTTCTCGGCAGGCTCAGTTGTGGAGGGAAGACTGTATGGCACCAGAGATCCGGGTGGAGGGACCTGTAAGGTGTGCTTGTTCAACATTTCCTCCCCTGAGTCCATGGTTTTCTCAGAACTCCCTATTGCAGCTTTAACACATTTTTTGCAAGATGCCAAAAGTCTTTGGAAGATGGCTGCTTTGCCATCATAGGTCATAAGCCCAGACTTACAATGATCACAAGAGGACTTTGAATATGGTGGTTAATTCTGAACACAGCAACATCCTCAATTATGCGAGGGTGTGTAAATATTTCATCTTGTTTTTCTGTTGAGTTGCACATTTTTAAAGGTGGAAAAGGCGCTTTAGCAGGTCTATTTTTTATATGTGGTGTGTTTGCATTAGAAATAGAGAGGTTAATTTTAGCAGTAGGTTTTATTTGATGCAGACAAAAGTTTCTGTTTGTTTTAAAGAATTATGGATGAGCACATATAACTTAGCAATTGCTTTGGGCAGGTTTCCTGAAAAGCAGTCGCGTGTCTTTGGTGTGAGCCTGCGCTCACACTATTTAGATATTAAAAGACCAGAATACGATCCATTATTTAGTGTTAAAACGAGGCTCTTGTTTTGATGCAGTACAAATCTAACTGCCGGCAGACTTTGAACCATAATTAACTCAGGCTGCAAATTAGATGCTCTGCTTGTTGTGTGCTAATTGCTGAGGATTTACTGAACCAAGAGTGGGGGGAGGAGGGCTGAAAAGGGGAGGAAAAAAAGAAGGAGAAAGTTCATCTTAACCCAGACAAATATAATGCGATTAACAAACGGCTGCCATTGCAGGGCAAAATTCTGGCGACAAGCAAGACTGGCTTCTTTCCAAGTGATGCTGTGAGGCCTTGCCCATGTGTAAGTGTTTGTATTTATCCAAATCAATAACAAAATCTAGTGTGATTACAATGTATTCAGTAGATAATGGCTACTATTGATGTCTGAGCAATGAGATGTAGGACTTAGAATTGCCTTTTTTCACTGAAGAAGACTTATTTTAGCCATCAGATGTGGCTTGAATATCACATTACCTCTAATGACCTCCACCCTTTTTATCAATCGTATTAAAACACAAAATAACCACAATTCCTCTCTCCGTCAGGTTCCAAAACCTGTCGATTATTCTTCCCAGCTTTGGTAAGAAAACAGAGATTGTGTATGATAGCCATAATTCATTTCTGCACTATGTTATTGATTGCTATTCACTGTTTTCATTGTTATGTCATGAATGGGCCGCGGTGTAAGTGCAGTAGTTGTTCATTGATTGTTCAGGTTTGCAGGGCTAATGGAGAGATACCAGGCTGAGGTGGAGCTCATCGACAGAGGGAACAGCACTTATCTGGTTCGACACCGGAGCAAAGACTGCAACGAATATGCCATCAGCATAAAGTGAGTCACATGACGGCATTCTAAGTCTTCCATACTTCATTCAAAATGAATAGCAGAAAAGAAGAAGAGGATCATCCTGTGAAGTTCATCTCAATAAAACCTAATTATTGGATTGAATTAAATTATATTGGAAACTTTATTAATCACTAGAATAGCATTATTTTATAACACAAAGTAGAATATACAGCTAACAACCTGATGTACAGTATTTAAAACAACATACAGTAGAAGCAATAAGAATGGATTTGGAATAATTAAATTCAAAATCTAAGCCTCGCCTCTAAATGCATTGATCAATAGAACAAACAGTTGTAGCTGTATGGAAAGCAGTCCAAATGAAAACAGCATAGTGGTCTCTATCTCAGGCCCACTTAACAACAAACTCAGACCATTAGAATAAAAATTTGTGTTGGAGAAATCTTCATAGTTGCAACAAGATTGCAATGTGCTCACCATTACTCATTATGGAGTTTGAGGAGTTCCCTTACTCATTTTAGCATGTACAAAATTGATGTGATGAAACTGTGGTCCTGTTGGTGTCAGCATATACTGGTCCTGGTTCAGAAGGCTAGTAGCAGTATATCTAGATGAGGCTACAACTTCATCCCACTCACACAAGGATTGTACAGTTCCCATTAATGTAATGTTCTCGGCAAACAGCTGCATAGATGATGAGTCTTTAAAGGGAAATTCTATAGATTGTAAAGAAACAATCTATAACAGTCTATAATGCCACTAACACTACTAGTGGCATTATGAAAGGAAGGCTAGGGACGCACAGAAGAAAAACCTTCTTAGTAAGAACCCAGTAGCATCGTGAATGCCTTCACATAATGAAATAGATGAAGGCATGATCCAACCGATCCAAACGATGATTGAGATTCTGGAGACCGTGGAGCATTCTTCACATCTTGTGCAGAGACATCATTGAAAAAAGCTGTTTATCTGAGTACTAGTTAAATTCAGGGTGAAACAGATAGTACATGACACAATACACACTTCTGTGCATCTCATCTGTTTCCCTGTGACATTTACCAGTGTTTGTCTGGATGTCATTAAAAAATGGATTCCACTGCTAAAAAATACGATCATCATGAAACATGCAGCTGTTTCAGAATTGACTTAATAAATTTTTTTTAAACCAAACGTCTTAGCAAGGGTACAATCCTTACATAACATTTTTTCTGAATAAAACTAAAGAAATTGCCACCTCAATAAAAGTAAACCACATTTTTCTCTTTCTAAAGTGCCTTTCATTGAATAAACATTAACGTTAGTGCTTACAGGTCACTGATTCATTTGAGTGTAAGCTGCGCCCCAAAACTAAAAATTACCAGGGGATCTTATTATCCTGCCATTCTGGGTCAGTCTAGCCTTTTGGATTTAGAAGCAGCAACAGTGGATAAATGTAAAAAGCTGACAAAGCCCAATTTGTTATTGTCTCATATGAAAGCTATTACAGAGCAGCAGGTCTTACGTTCTACCTACAAAATAAGGTCCAAGAAAGAAGATTCAGTGAACCAGTACAGGATCCCTACTGTTGCCTATTGTTCATTGATGTGTAGGAAGCAAAGGTGGTGAGATCCCGTAGATCCCATTATACAGTCATTAAATTGCCGTGAACCTTTACGCCGACCTTAATAGAAAGGTGGTAGATCACACAGTGTGCTGCTGCTTGCTTTTTGGGCTGTAGACCAGTAAGGACACCCAAGCTGAGCTTTTTCCCTTGCTGAAAGTGCCTTTGATGGACAGGCGAGTGTCAGAACTGGGTGAAGCAATGGAACATCAGTGATCTGACCTGATGAATCGCCTTCTTCTTTTACATTGTGTGGAAAGCAGGAGAAAAGATGTCAAAGGAATGGACAGCAGGAAAATGACAAACTGACAGAGGCACTACTTTAGGCTGAGTGATGATCACCTAGAAATATCTCACATCCTGGAGGATGTAGAGGTAGGAGGTAGGACGACACCTACATAAATGTAGATGTCGTCAAAATATCTACTTGTATATTTTGACAAGTCTTACATATTGTTCTTATATTACTGAACTCTCTCAGCAATATTTTTTTTCTGATAGTATTATTATACTGTGGCGATTCTTTCCATCAACAGAGACAGAGAGACTGACTTGAGTTGATGGGAAGATGGATGGAGCTTAAAATCAGAGCAATCTTTAAAGAAAATCATAAAAATGTTTCTATTTTTCTGGTCACTATGTTGTGACAGTATAATATGAGACAGTTAATCAATGAAAAAAACCTAACTCATTTGCTTCCTTCCTGTGGTCCTGCTACCATCTGCAGAAATACATCAGTCAGAAACAAGCAATCAATCATGCTCATGTAAGCGCTGCTCACACTCTTCCCCCATGCAGTGAATGTGCATGTTAGCTAGCATGGCCTCTGGTGGTGCCAGATAAACAGTTTACCTCAAATGGTAAGTTGTTTTCCACCATTTGAACAGCTGCAGCAAACTTGTAATCCAGAGCAGCATGTACACGAGTGTGATTGACAATACTAAGACTCTCCTCCTGACTGATTGGTGGTTTCTGATTTGTAGTGGTATATTTCTGCAGATGGCAGTAGGACTGCTGAGAGAAGACAAAGGAGCTTGATTTTTTTTTTTTTTTACTGATTATCTGTCTCTTGTTTTACTGTCACAACAGTGACATTCTCAACCAATGTTCAAAATACATATTTTTATGAAATTTACCTACTGCAGCTCTAAAGCACACTCATAATAAAATCTGATTGAGCAAAAGCTGCCCTGGAAAACAATGGGTGGCATTTTCGTTGATCTGTAGATGTGCAAAGGTTTGACATTCTGCAGAAATATTTTCAGCTGCAGTTAGAGTGAGCGATGGCTCTAGAAAGAATTGAATCGCTTGGTAGAACACATGTATGCCATATGTATTAAATTGTAATGTTGAAGAGTTTAAAAATAAGTTGCCTTCTTGTTCCCAATTATTGCCTTGGTCTATCACATAAAATCACAAAATCATGGAGTAAGATGTACATTTGTAATGTGGCTACTTTTTTACAGTTTTCATGTA
This sequence comes from Brachyrhaphis roseni, assembly GCA_903066815.1. Taxonomy (NCBI): domain Eukaryota; kingdom Metazoa; phylum Chordata; class Actinopteri; order Cyprinodontiformes; family Poeciliidae; genus Brachyrhaphis; species Brachyrhaphis roseni. The sequence continues at coordinate 52,955 of CAEFZY010064702.1, read as the reverse complement.
AACATATAAGACTCTGATTTAGAGTAAACATTATCATAGTTGGCTTAGTTCATGCATATTGGGCAAATGTGGCTTAGAGAAAAAGTGGAAATGGATTGTCGTTTCATTATCCGGCTATGCGTCTCAGACATAAGGAACACTCGATAGCTTTTGATGGCACCACTTGATGCACTTTTGTTACAACTCTTAGAAATGCATTTCAAAAGAGGGTTAACAATACCTTTGAATTGTAGATACCACATACAATCCCACAAAGCCCCAACAAAAAGGCTGCCTTATCTAGAAGTAAAGTGGCTTCTTGTCTCTCTTTTGAAAAGCAACTTTGTCTGTTTAACTAGTGAACATCTTTCAAGCCACATCAAAGCCTGTACGGTCTTTTAAGAGAAATAAAGGCCCACCGAGTCCTCCTGACCTGGCATGACAATTGTGGGAGATTATAACGATGAAGAGAGCACTCTGAGATAGTGTTTGGATGTTAAGACTATTTAGCCAGTGACACATCATTCCAGCCCATTTATTTTTGGTCGGCTCATGCAGTTACTCATTCCTTGCTTTGATCTAGTGGGCCAGTTTCTGAACAGTCCAATCCTAATTGCCCGTCTCAGTGCTTAAGATCATTATCAGGATGGCTGTTTGAGATAATGGAGCTTTACGCAGCAAGCTCTTACCGATCAACTAGAGCTGTTTAATGTCAAACTACACCACAAGTGGTTGGCCTATGAGCATATCTCTGTGTTAAATTCAATATCTCTGTAGTTTCCAGTCCTGCGATTAGAAGAGAGACTCTCTTCAGAAAACATGCCTTATATATCTCTATGCATTATACTACAACACATACTGTATAAATAATATATTACCCCTCATATATTTATAATGTATCAAGGAAAACACCAGACATGATGGAACTCTTTTAATGTTTTGCCCTAGATCTGTTTCTCTTTGTTTCCCACTTTTGGGTTTAGGCTGTCACCCTTTCCTTAAGTGAACACATTTTGACTGTGTGTGCCAGTGTACTTAGAGTCTTGTACGTATGTTTTTCAGATAGCTTTTGTTATGATTTTCAATATCTGTACTATGTTTTTTTTTTTTTTTTTACATATCTCCGTAAATAAGAAGTCCTTTAACATATTTAACTGAGAACATTATTTGCAACGTTTGTTCTAAGTAAAACATCGAACTAATAGAGGATATAATTGGAACATTATTGTAGTTTTAATCCTGGACTCTTTTTAAGTTTTAATGTACAGTATAAGAAGGTTTGCAAAAAATATTTATTTATATATTAGGTAAAATTATATTTCTACAGGACTTTTCACAGACATACATCAAACGAGACATGCATAAAGGCCTGTCTAAATAAAAACATCTTCAGTTGTTTCCTAGGAGTGTGTGCAGTCTGTGAATCGTAGGGACATTGGGACGATGTTCCAGAACTTCAGAGCCACATAGGAAGCAAAGAAACACACACCTGGAAATACAGCACCAAAAGAGATAAAAGAACGTTACCGTTCACTATATATGAAGCAATTAGCTGTTGCAACTCCATTGTGTTTGTTCTTGCATTGCTCACATATAATAAAATATGATTATGATTAAAATGATTTAAGATCAACCATTTAATTTAGCTTGAATGTAGGAAACTGCTTCCCAACATTATTCTGTAAATCTTAGGAAACCACTTTTACTTCTTAGAGACAAGAAAGGGAAAAAGTGAGAGTTTGATTATCATGATCTTAATCTAATAAGAGAAACAGAAGACACACACCAGTATGCATCTACCAAGCATCTTCCCACGGCCGTAAAGCACATGATCATACTGCTCAACACTCCATTTCAGCTCCTGGCTGTTGGATTGTTTACAAGGCTGTGACTAAGTAATTGCATTAATTTGTTTTGGGGGTTTTTGTTGTGACAAATGTGTTATAATAAAAACATATTCTATACTGCGGTGATGAATACCAAATAAATAAACGTTATTAATTGAATTGTAAGAAATAAGTTTGTAATCCAGCAAGGTAAAAATGTATTCACTTCTTAGAATATGGTCTTTGGGTAATTGGTTTATGACATAGAATTTTGTTAATACCTCCTACATGGCATAAAGTCTTATGAATAAAGTACCAGTTTCTAAATAATACATTAAAAATATAACTTAAAATACATAATTGCTAGGTAAAATTGATGAGGCCTATGAAACTTCACATATTTATTCAAAGAAAAAAAAAAAACTTCTTTCTATTCAGTTTGTTATGCAAACATACTTTCTTGCATGACAACCAACTAATCTCTCAGACCTCTTTATGGTTCACCTTAGAGACCAAACTGAGGTAAAAGCATGCATAGTTGATTATCAGTCTATGTCCATTTCACCCTCCACAGGTTCAACGATAAAGTCAAGCACATTAAGATTCTGACCAAGGATGGATGCTTTTACATCGCTGAGAGTCGCCTGTTCAAGACTGTGCTGGTAACAGTTTTGACTTTGTATGGATTTTTTTTTTTATTTGGTCCCACAGAACTCAGTAGCATGTTTTTGCTACTTTTGCCGCTCAGCAAAAGTATTGTCTTTTGACAAAGAGACAATGAATACAGAAATATCTTTTTGTATTCTTGCTTGAAAATGAGCAGCTAAAATATGTAATTAGCAAATATTTGCAGCATCTGCCATTAATAAGATTTTACAGAAAAAATATATATATATCATCATGAGTCAACATCAAGATATTTCAAAATCAAAGGTGCAGCAGTATATTTCTTACTACCTAAACTTTGGTGCAAATATAACCCAGACTTACCCCCTATGTCGTTGAGCTATTTTCTTGTTTTTATCTCACACAGGACTTGGTGGAGTACTATAAACAACACTCACTGAAAGAGGGATTCAGCAGCCTTGACACCACTCTGCAGGTTCCTTACCGAGAACTGTCCAATGGAAACATGCCTAAGGCCATTACCAAGGTTGGCAACGGTGAGTCTGCTTCACAAACATCCAAGTTTCTTCCCTGACACTTTCTGCTTGATAAGTGGAAACACTACATGCTCAGATCATATCTTGAGCCGGTTATATCTGAAAGACATTCTAAGCAACGCTTTTGTTTTGACCTGCTTCCAAGACCAGCATTTGTGGCTTTTGCTATAAAAAAAGAGATCAGATAAAAAGGAAACAGGTGATTTTTGTTCCTTTTTTTTCTTGAGAGGCTGCTTACCTGCCAACTGTGTATAACAGACACAGCCTGTGCTGTATCCTTTCTATGTTATCACATAGAATAGATAGAAGAAATTGTTTTATGAAACAGTTTGCTCAAATCTCAAACCATAATCTTAACCTTTTTCTTTAATCAAACCATTTCATTCTTAGGAAGATGAGATAATATCTGTCACAATGTGTAAAACACTGTAACTTAGTTTTTTTTTTTTTTTTTAGCAAGATAAGATCAAATTGGATCCAGAGTATTTAAATCTTTAAATGATGATTTCCCTTTAATAGATTTCAAATGTATTCTCTTGAGTAACCTTTCTTATTTTCTTTCTTGTTTTCCTATAGTATTTACTCTATAACTCTGGGACAATGTACAGTCATGGTCAGAATTTTAGCAGTGTAGACTAAAAATGCTGTTCAAAATGCTATACCAGAACAGGCCATTTATAAAACATACAGCAGATGAAATACACTGGGAACACTGCACATTCTTTTCCAAATCAAAGAATGAAGAAAAAATTATCAAATTTGTTCTTACTTTGGAAAAATGAAGAACAGTGAGTTCTGGGATGTTCAAAAAAATGTAGTGTCTGCATTTTTCATAAAATCTCAAACATTTATTGTATAAATGAAAAAAATAGCTTTCTAAGAACTATTTGTACTCCATACATTTGTTGCTTGGAGTTGATCAATTTCTGAAAACTATGAACAAATGTAGTTTTCTGCATCCATAACTCTAGATTTTTTGGTTTTGTTTAAGAAATAGCATGTTTCTTTTTTTTTTTGTATTCGGATTTGAGGATTATACTCCATAACTTTTTTTGGGTCTAAAACAATGACTCTACTGTACACCCTTACTGGTGTTGTTGAGTTCATTGCCCTGTAACAAAAAAAGAATTTCAAGGGTGTTTCTTCTTCAACATAAGGCAACATGGCGTCCTCAAGTTTTTTTGATGCATTCAAACTGACCCATCGTCTTTGGTATGTGATAAATTGCACCGATACCCTAGTGTGAAAAACATCCCCTGTCACAAGTGGTGGGTTTGAGAGGACACAAATACAGACAAGGAGGGGAGCAAAAAATGAAAGTTTTAATAATTGAAACAGAACTTAAAGAAATCCAAGGGACAAAGTCTAAAAAAAGTCCAAAAAGAAAACATGAAGCAAACATATCCAAGAACTGAGAAGAGAAACCTGGAGCACGACGGGTTGACAATCGAGCAACCAGAGTGAGAGCAGCTAAAAGAGAAAAACAGATAACAGAGGGGACAGAAATGCTGTGAATGGCAGAACATAAAATAAACACACAGAGACCTGAAACTGGAAAACAATATGAAAACAACAACTTCACAAGAAAGACCTCAAAGCCAATAGGAGAAAGGAAAACTCAAACAGCAGGGAAAGTAAAGAGAACAGAAAACAGAAAGATCCAGAATAAATCAGGAAAGTACAAATCAGAAACTCAGGACTACATCTCTAGATGCATGAAATTTAAGTATATAAAATAATGAACAGAAAGTTTGACATACCATTATGCCTCAGCCACCATGCTTCATAGAGTTTTCTGGATTAAATTCAGTATTTTGGTGCCATCTGGCAGACAGTGTCTATAAAATCTTCCGCTGTTTCTCTTTAGCCCAGTTAATGTGTTCTTTGAGGATTTGTAACCCATTCAGAATGTCATTTTAAAAAATGGGACCATAGAAGGGTTTCTTGCCAATATTCTTCATTTATATATATGCATCTAATTGCTACCATACTCACTGGCAGGGTTTCAGTTGGAACTGTACCAATGCCCATGACCATGTACATCTATCTCTGTTAGCTCCCATAACTCCTTACTCTAGCTATTCCTCCCTACTAAGTGTCTCTTTGAGTAGACTTTATTTTAGCAACCATTTTAGTGAAAACACTCAGTAAAGGTTCTAAACCATTCCTAAGAATAAAATTGGTCTTGATAAATATTTTTTCAAGTTTCTGGAGATTCTCAAAGTTTCTCTATCAAGTTGGGCCTCAGGAATATATTCTTTGTTTCCTAAAATTTGTGAAGTTCATCTGTGACCTATGAATTATTGAGGCAGAAGAGTTTGTAAAACTACAAATTATTGATACGTTCTAAAAAGAAAATACCAAAAAGGAAAAAACAGAACATAATGTCTTAGCTTCAAAGAGCTAGTACCTCTACAATCATAACTCAGATTCTCTATGTGCTGGATAGGCTAATAAATAGAAGTAAAATAACAGTCTATCATTTGTTGTGCTACTTTATGTTTCCTTTACCATTTTTTTTATTAAAGTATGCCATTTTTCTGAACAATGTTTGAAACAACCCAATTTTACTCAGTTTCAGATAATAATGCATGTAGCCAACATGTTACAGTGCTGCCTCACCTGTTTGCTGCATGAAAGCTCACAAATGACCTCACTGATTGCCAGTTGGATCTACCAGTTACCTGTTACTCAACTACACCTGCGCAGTGGTCGGACTCTCACTTCATCAAAAACTAATCCAACACTTATATATTATAATTTCTATCAAAACAGTGATCGATCTGGTTCGTCCTGGACTGCTATTATTTCAATATCCCTTTGTTTCTGCTGCCATTTTCTTTGTTAAGGCAGTAGCTTTAAAGATGCATATAGGAGCAAGATGATATAGAAAATAAGGGACTGAGCTAAAAACAATAGAGAGATTAGGAAGCTTACTGACGGATAAATAAAAAGGAGCCTGAGCAGCTCACCAGTGTTGGCAGGGAGGTCCCAGTTAGGGCTAAGCGCCTTAGGCAACCACCAAGAGCCTGCTACTCCAAAACGCCACACTCCGAACTCTGCTTAGCTGCGAGATGGCTTCACAATCTTACTGACAGGACATGACATTTCACTTGGGCTGGCTCCAGCAACGGGGAAAAAAAAAAAGTGTGACAGTCGCCTGCTGACATACACCTGGGGGAATACCCCGGGTCCAACGGAGGGACCACGTCTTCCACAAAACTGGGAAAAGTTTGCAAATGTGATCTTTTCTAGATGAGCGGGAGGCAGCTGGAGGTAAACTGTCTTAACTTGAAGAAAGATGCATGTGTAAACAACCAGGAGCCAGGGCGAGCAGATGAGCGCTGAAACAAAGTCAGAGTTGGGCCTTTGTGTCTGTTTGGATGTAAAATTCTGCTGCATCCTTGTCCCTTTGCTTCTTTTGTCAGAGTCGGTCTCAGAGCGCGTGGAGCTTCAAAGCATCTCTGTAAGAGGTGCTTTTGTGTTCTGCTGCCACTCACAGCACTACCTTCTCTCATGAAACCTTGACAGAGCCACGGCTGCCTCTGTGCTTTGCGGGGTGGATTATTATTGCCTTAAGTCGTCCACCCCCGTCGACGCAGTAGTGTGGGCACTGTATTCTCTGTCAGGTAAACAGCCTCTGTGGAGCGATAGATGTCATGCAAAAGCAAAATGATAATAAAAAAGGTTTGAATCTCAAAACAAGGTGCTGCATAGCAATGAATAGAGAAAAACGTGTGACTGAGCAAACATACACAAAGATTCAGAACTACAGAAACACTATAAGTTATTAAGAAAAGTCAAAAAGTTTGAATTGTGACTGACTTTGTGCTTGTCACTGTCTGTGTGTGTTAATGCTGGGACCAGAAAATGATTTGCTGTGTAATGAGAATTAAATATCTGCCTGGAAAAGAGATGTCTTATTCATAGGAGTTTCTGGTTGTATTTCTTTGATGAAAATCTTAAAGCCAATACACCTGCAATAAATAAATTCTTTAAAATGATACTGTTACCAGGTTTGAGACTTGATTTAATTTAATAATCACATTGACAGGTGCACAAATCATAATTTCCATGCAGGCCAAAATGTTTTGTTTTAGGTTTCATCTGACTTAAGTACCTTCTTCAACACGTTTGCTGTGTTGATTTGAATTTTTTCAACATTAACCTTCTTCTTTCCAATCTTAGTTGGCCCACATTCTTTCACCTGAGCTGTGAATCTCTGCAGCCCCTCCAGAGTCACCATGGCCCTCTTGGCTGCTTTCCTGATTCGAGCTATGTGGATTGGTTTTAAGCTAATGGCTTGAACAGAGCTCTTTGAGATGCTGAAAACTTGAAATATTATTCCAGAATCTAACCATGATTTAAACTAATCCACAACTTTCTTCCTGACCTGTCTGGTCTGCTTTTTGGTGATGTTGTTGGTTCATTAATGTTCTGTAACAAACATCTGAGGGCTTCACAGAGCATCTGGATTTATACTGGTATTTTACTTCACACAGGTATTTACTATAGTGCAACTTCTGAAATGACCTGTCTGAGTTTTTAGACGTGTCCTAGTCAAACCACCAATCTTGACCACATTCATTTGGTTCTGCTCATCTGGATTGAAGCTGAAAGGATTGCTGATGCCAACAGATTATCAAGATCTCCCAATCCCCACTAATTTAATATTCTTGTAACGGTTATCCATGAATCTTTCGATATGTTTTATTTTTGTTACATTGTCGTAGCCTTGTCAAATTATTGGTCTCCCTGCCACTTACTGTTATGTCTCTGCTTAATACCTATACTAAAATGAATGAGATGTGCCTCATAAAGTGACAGTTTTGTCTGATGGCTTCACTGTTTTGCCCATTTCTCTCACAACACTTCAGCAGTATTTTCTTTTTCCTTGTATTTTTGACTTTGACAACTTTTCTGCTTTCTCCTCTCCGCCGTCTCACACACACTCTTTCTGTCAAACTTCTGTTTACTTTGCTTATGTTTTCTCTCTTTGCTCCCACTACGGACTCCCGCTCCCCTTACCCACCTCCCACTTCCCCCACTTCCTCCTCCATCTTTTGCTATGTTTCTCTGTAGTTCCTTCTGGCGGCTGCAGCTTTGTTCCTCCCTCCTTCTCGCCTTTCTGGTCAGGTACAGGTGCAGATTTTCTGCTTGTCTTTGTCTCTTTTGAGCTGCATGCCCATATTTCAGAGTTCATGAAGCATAACTGTTTTCATTTATGACATTTTAAGTAAGATATAACTACATCTGAATGAGTAGAATGGTTTACTTCTGCCAAAATGTCTTTATTTCAGTAATTAAGATAAAAAAAGATAAGATTAATCACATACAGTGTGATAAATTTGAAATTTAATCAGAAATTTTTAAATTGATAATAAAGAGGGTAAGCCACTGACAGTTTACAGCATGCTGTATGCAAACATATGAATGGAAAGAACTGTGGCAGAAAGAGGTGCACAAGCAATAACTTCAGCCTTAGCCTGTAAAACAAAACCAATTTAATAATTTACTGAAGATTCACAAAGCATGAACTGCGGCTTGAGTTTGTACTTCAGGAGCCATCACACACACAGGTATCCTGGAAATGGCCTGCAAGTGTTGCATTTCTGCCATTAAGCCACTCTTGAACCCAAAATGACAGTTTTGTGCCTCTGCACTTTTTCTCCACAGTTTGGAACTTTGTATTCTAAATTAAACACAAAATTTGTTTCATCTGAAAAGATGCCTTGAAACACCTAAGCAGAAAGACGCTTCAAATGCTCTCTTTGGTTCAAGGCTGGCTTAACACAAGGAGTGGCAGAGTTGTGGGTCAAACTCTGGATACATGTGAGTGGTTATTCCTGATGCTTGTGATTTTTTTTTCTACCACACTTTGTCCTTCCACTCAACTTTCCATTGACATGCTTGGATTCAACACGAAGTAAAAAGGAAGTTTTCAAGCAAGGATGTTATGAAGCTTGTCCTCCTTGTGAAGGGTGTCAGTGACTGTCTGCTGAACAATTGATTATGTAGGTCATATAACATTTCCGTCTTAAAAAATAGTTTTTGATCTTATAATATATTAAACTTTCTGAGAAATGTAGTTTTGGGTTTTTAGAAATAAATGCTTAAGATATCTCACTTTGGATGTAATGCATTTTGTTATGTAATTTCACTTTTTTAGTTGAATCACTGAAAGAAGTTAACTTTTTAGTACTTTTATTGGTAGCAGGATACATCACCATGTTTTCCATTGGTGTTACTACTGCATCATGTCCCATAAAACCAGTACAATAAAGACAAATCAGAACATAAATTAGTGATTTAAATTCATCTCCAGTTTGTTTTAGAGTGACTTTAAAGTGGCAAAAAGGAATGGAACTACATGTGTGCACTTTTATTGGTAATCGATCCAAGATATGTCGAAAATGAAAATTGGTTGAATTTTATTGAAATGTCGGGTTTGGTGGAAAGAGTCCAGAAATAGTGAAGAAATGCTCAGCGTATGCAATTTGCTGCTCTGATGTAAATGCACGGCAATACCCAACATATTATCATGTAAATTGTATTTGTTACATGGTGAGTACAAATCCTGTATTGGTGCATATTCATTTAATGGTAAGAGTACCTGTCATCTTACATTGTGCCTCTGTGTGCACTTGGGAGCAGATACGCTCCTTTCGTCCAGCGTATCTTCACAGCTGTCATCCATATTTTCTCTGATAAGGCAGACAAACCTTTCCATACCCGCGTTCACATGTGACACGAGGCCTGACCTGCACGTGTAAGGAAGAATGTTGTTTATCCTGATAAGGGAGGATGCATTACGTGAACTGACTTCAGGATTAACTTTTAATAAGTTCAGCACAAAACCACCATAACCATGACCGCTGATCTTTACAACACTGGGCCCCAACAAGCTGGACTGGTGAAGATGTCTCCATGCATACCAGGCAACCTGAAGTTCTCTTCTAGTTTTTATTTACTTCAGCTTTTAGCATGACTTGAGTCTATCTGGATTACAAACATTTGAACTATTTTGGGATTACTTTGAAAGTAAAAAGTAAATTTTTGTCAGTGAATCGCAATAAAATAACAGGATCTTTTCATGTCTCAGTTATTTCTCCCAGGATAGTTGGTATTGCAGTGGCACGCTACGACTTCTGCTCCAGAGACACACGGGAGCTCTCTCTGCAGCAGGGAGACATTATCAGGATCTACACCAAGATGACCAATGGCTGGTGGAGGGGAGAGGTAGACGGCAAGGTCAGTTGCAGGTGCTTTTGATTAAACGGTTTCAATTTAGGCTATTTCATATTATTTTCTTTATTTTTTGCTAGAGAAGGGAATGATTCAAAAATGTTTTTTGTCATTTTATTTTTATTTTCTTTATCTTTTTTTATGTCATCTTATAAGTGAAATGTAATGGCATGATTCTTGAGTGAGATAACGACAAACGCATTCTCTTCAATATAACTGGAGTAGGAAGCTTAGCTAATTTGTACGTCTGATTTCATCTCTATTACTAGGAACATTGGAAGTATTAGTATGCTCTCTGGTTGTACTGAAAATGTTCCTTTCGTCACAAGAAAATGTTTGTAAAAGAGCAAAACAATCCATTTTCTCACTAATAGCCTAAAGGCACAGTGCTGCCTTGCTCTACATCACAGGAGTTCTTCTGAATCCTACAGGTTTTGGGAAGGAGTTTTCTACACAAATGAAATGATAAAATCATTGCAAGCTACTGCTCAACTTAAAGTCTAAAAATGCGTCATAAGATATTTATTTTTGTTCAACAGTGCAAGATCATTTCATAATGATTAACAGCTATGCATGGGTATTATTTTAAAAGAAAAAGTTACACCCCTGTTTCAAACTAAGATGAAAAACACACGCTGTGCTCTAAGATGGTGATACCATCAGGATTAACGACATTGCTCTAAAAACGATTTACCTCTCACAGATTTCTTCTGTTTTGTACACAAAAAAAACTGTTTGAAATTATAAGTTAATTTATTAAGAGGAAAAGATTATCTAAAACAACCTGGCCCAATGTGAAAAAGTAATTGCCCCTTAATCCTAATACAAAGTTGCACCACCCTTGGTGACAACAATTGCCGTTGAGCATCAAATTAGTTTTTTTATATTTCTGTGGAGGATGTTGGGCATGCTTATCTTTCTAGAATTGTTTTAATTTAGTCATAGTGAAGGGTTTTGGAGAATAAACAGCCATGCTTTCTGTGATGATATTTGCCCATTCTCCTGAAGTGTATGTTTGAAGTTTTATGGAAGCACATAAAACACATAAAAGGGCAAAAAGTGGCAAATGTGAAATAACCAATTAAAAAAACCTCCACACTATTAGTGTGGTTACCAGTACAAAAAGAAAGAGTGGGTCTGTGCAACGTAGTCGTCTTTGGTATCTGATTCATCAAAAACTCTGCATATGTCTGTGCAGACAAAACAACTAAAATAACTACGTTTAGCGAGATATGCATGTTAATGTGGACAGGAGCTTAATATCCATTCATTTCAAAAACTCTATAGACATAAAAAATATGCAAAGTGTTGATGTCTAAAAACAGTCATGACTGATGTCTCACATCATCTCCGTTTGTAGTTAAGATTTCAGTGTATTGTAATTCCTAAATCTAAGCCTTTAGAACTATAAAAAAAAATCCCCTCTGTTCCTATATAGACAATCCAGGTAGTTGGTTGGTTTCCTCTCATTAACTCACTTCCTATATTATTCCTGATCACAATCATTGCTGCTAATGTCTGTTGTGAATGATCTGAGGATGTCTGAACAGTGGTAAAATCTCTCAGAAGTGGATTGGGACTCTTGTATCTGCATTAGTGAATCATTAGTGGACTCCCCTCAAGGAGCAGATGTGTCTGGACAGCTCCCAGTTTAAGAAAATCTCCCAAAATGCATTGTGAACAGCAAAATCAGTGCCCAGAAAAGGAGATGCTGAGGGGGCATTCTGATCAGATGCCCCAACCACCTCCACTGAGTCCTTCTGATTTGGACAAGCAGTGGCTCTATTTTGTGAAAGAACTGTGTGTGTAAGTTCTTAATAATGGCAGTTCAAGTGAGCAGTGACGTCATACTGTATTGTTCATCGCCTTGCTCTGTGATGTGTTAATTTGCACAAAATTGGGACAATGTGAACTGATCCCTCAGAGCGAATTTTAATACCAGCTGTGAATGATCATTTTGAAGCCTGTCTACTTACATTACTGCCTAAGTAAGAAGTCCTGTCAGGTCTGATTTAGTTATTCCAAAAATAATAACTGTGTTTCTCTGTGACCTGAGAGTTATAATATAAAAAGATCAACTTGTCAAGATTCTTTTTGATTTGTGTAACTTTGACCTGGTGCCTGATTCTTTTCTGTTCTGCTGTTTCTCAGGTGGGCTGGTTTCCCTCAACTTATGTGGACGAAGAAGACTAACTGCATTCGATGACAAGTGAAAGTTGGCGACGTGCAGTGACGGCCACTCTCCGGACCTTTACTCAGATCTTTCCCGGATAAAATCAGAACATGAGATGAAGTGCCGCTACTCTTTAAGATCTTCTCCTGGTCGCTGGTAGACTCTCATGTGAGAAGGAGGAGAGGGTTGGCAAAATGGAGATTGCAGAGATGCCATGCAGTGTTGTGGTTCTGTCTGCCCTCTCTGTTCCCTCTCACCTTCTCTTATTATTGATCACTGCTTTGGCTGTGGTAATACCTGCCTTTGCTGTCATCATGTTTCGACACCTGGAAGGCTCAGTCGTCTAGCCGAAGCGCAGATCCTGCTGACAGTACACCGCCCAGGTACTGCCCCCAGGGATGAACTCAGCTGCTGAGGAGCTTTGACCGTGGCAGGAACACACGAGTCCTCACTGCTTCTTTTTTCGTTTGTGTTCAAGTTTTTGTTTATTTTATTTTCCTTCTCCAAACTTCAAAAAACCTGGACAGATTTTAACTTTCATTTGTTGCTATCCCGGACTCTTTAACATTATCCTTCTTTGAAAAGAATTGTGAAATATTTCAGTATTATAGCTTGCTAGACTCTGTTTGGCATGAAGAGGAAGAACGCCTGTTTGGGAAAAACTCATAAAAAGGATACATTTCCACCAGAATATGGGGCCAAAATTTCAGTTCTAATAATTCCTTTTGGCAAGTTGCAATTTTCATTGTAACTTGCCCTTTGTATAGAATAGTTTAAATGGTTTTCACCTAGATAGCTTCTGTTTAAACCTGTGCAGCTCTACATGATGTTTTTTCAGTCAGTCACACATTCACACCCCATCAATGCGCATGGTCGCCATTTTTAGGAACGGAATTTCAAATCCACTCCAAGGACAATTGCACCTGTTGAAGGAATAGTGAACGATAGCACTCACACCTTACGCTCACAATCCACTTAACTTCTGACATGTGAAGGGATGGTGCTTTAAAAGATACTTTTTAATATGCATTTATTAATGAAAAATGTTTTCCACAAATGCAATCAAAGACAAAACAATGCAGAATAAGTGGGTGATGTAATTAATGGTACAATCTTATATCTCACTGTGAGCATTCACTGTGGAAACCTGAGAGTCCTTTGCATTCCAAAGATTTTAGTGTTTACCTCAACTCTTCTTACTTTGAAAATGAGTGATTCAAGGATGATGTAACAGCTGTTCACTGTGGAGCAAAGTAGCACAAGGGCGTCAAAGTGATGAATTTTCCTTCAAACGCCAACGACCCGCTAACCATGTGTGTGACATCAATATTTAATAAAAGCTTTCCATTCAAATTGTACTTTTGAAATTTTGATTGGCAATTCTTTTCTCCTTTTAAGACACATGTGATATTGCATTAACAATGCCACTGCAGTTGCATCACAAACCCCAGCTGGGTTGGAGACGGTTGTGGAGGAGCGGCAGAGAACTGGCGGTTCTCAAATACGGCTAAGCAAGCAGAAGAGACAGACACCTGAAAGCAATTATGCTGCATGGAGGATGGTGCTGCAAAGTCTTGTTTACTTTCTAATTTCTGGAAGCAAAATTGGAAGCGTCTCATTCTTCTAGCAAAATACTACTTTAAAATCTGGGAATAGGTGCATTATAATAAATTAAAACATCATCAGAAACTGTGTCAGTAATTTTAAAAATCAAACTTGGTTATTAAACTGATTCATTAGTCACAAAAAGATTTATTTTATGTTGTTTTCAGTTCAAAGCTGGATATTGTTGCACAATTTTTGGATCCAAACATACAATCAATGAAGCAGAAGTAACATATTCACAGTCAACTTGAACTTTTTCTAATTTTGCCACAAACAGCTACAAAATTCAATCTATTTATTGTGATTTTATGCAATAAAACAAAGCAAATATCCTGAAATTAAACAGTGGCAACAAAATGATGCATTGGTTTCATGTTAAAATATCTAAACACTGCACACATTGGGACATTTTTGTGATATTTTAGAGTGTTGTTTTACTTAAGAAGGGTCATGAAAGCTAAGGAAAAAGCAGAAAAATCAGGGCTAAAAATATAAGAAATTTCACACAGGGTTTGCTTATAAGACAATAATCCAAGGTTTGAACATCTCAAAGAGAACTCTTCAGTCCATCTTTTGAAAATAAAACATAATAACAGAAACACAAAGAAATATTTGCTGCATTGAACATATTACAGCACAGCTTACAATAAGAAATAAGGATGCATTGTGTTGGCAGCTTTCTGTTCATACATTTTATTATGTATTGATTTTTTTCATGACTATTTTATGAAGTAGTCAAAAACTCTGAAAACAGTTTTCTTATAGCAGTAAATTTCATTGGATCACATTTTAAAGACTTTTATATACTCTTTAGCACCTTTGCCTTGTACTTTCCAGGCACTGAAGCTTCCCAGTATTGGTGTTCTTGTAATATTAACTGTTCCTCTGCTGCTCCGCTACCTTCCTAATGATCAGACTCTGCAGAGGAAGGGCTCTGTTGTGCCATAACAGTGAAACTTGCCATCAGAAAGAGGCAGTGCAGCTAGTTTAATACGCTTTCTCTCCTAAATCTTCCTGCTCCAGTCTTAGGCAAAGAAGATAAAAGACTACAACAGAGATGTTCGAAAGCAGCCAGAGAGGTGCAGCTGCATAAGTATGCAGGGGCATTGTTCATAAGGATGGGCGTTTGTGCAAAGGTATGCATGTGAGAGAGCCAAAGGCCAAGGAGAGAAAGGTGGTCCTGCTTTCTCTTCATCTGTGTAAATGATCTTCTTAGCATTGCTCTCTGCCAGCCATACTCCCTGGATCTTTGTACGAAAGTTAAACAGGGATTTAGTGAAAACTGGAGCTGCCCTTACAGTAAATACTCTCAATCCCTCCCCAAAGAGCTTGACTCTGCAAAAGATTTTATTCTTTTAGATTTATATTCAACTACTGAGTTGTGACCACCAGTCACTCTGCAATGTTTTTTCCAAAAAATGGAAAGTTTCAACTGGATGAGTTTGGTGTGAATTACATTGTTTCAACTTTGACATTGTTCGAGTAAGAAAATATCCAGGTTATAGTGTTAATGATGTTGTATGCAGAGCATTTAGTTTATATTTCAGTGTAGATATTATAACGGTATTAATGAAAAACTACTTTTCAACTGCTTTATGGCAGTTACGAAACTTGAACCTCTTAAAAACGTAGTATTCAATGCATTTACTGTACATAAATGTAATGCATTGTCCTGTTAAGTGTGTCGCTGTCGCTTGTCCATCTTTTCCTGTCACTCTTTTTCCTTTCACACAACTCTTAGTTAATATGCTTGGGCACACTTGATCAACAGGCAGCTTCAGAAATAAATGCTTGAAACACATAACTCTGTGACTCCATGTAATAAGGTTTCACTCCTCGAAATGATTTACAGAAATATATTAACTTTTCATTAATAACTTTATTGAGATGTGCCTATGCACAGATATTACTGTCGAACTACAGATGTAAGGTCACTGTGTCTCCAGATTACAGGAGTTAGGAAGGGAAGGTAGAAACAATCCTTCTGCATTCTTGTCGGCATGATGTTGCTGAATCTTCATTAAGACTCTAACAGAGCTGCCCAGCAATTAAGACCTCCCAGATCAAAGCAGCCTAAATGAGCTAATCCTCGGAGAACTGCTGATCTATCCCCCTCTATCTCCTTATTTCCCCTTCTATCTCTTGCTCACCCCAGTTACTTCCTCTTGACTCATGGCAGCGCGCTGACTGGGCTTTGATGCTTGCCAGCAGTTGGTCCTCTAAATATAAAATGTTGGATAAACACAAATTAATGGGTTTCACTTCATATCCTTAATCACAACTTGCCCGAGCTGGGGAGCATATTTTCAAAGGTCTTAATATGTAATCGGAGATCAAGCATCTGGAGGCACTTAAATGTGAGGCCCACATATGGAGAAACTCGATGAAGTACACAAACCGATGACGGTTGCATCAGCAGCCTGGCATTTAGGACACTGCATTAAAGCTCATGGTGAATCGAGCCTCTTGTGAGTGTGCTGAGGTGGAACTGGCAATGGCGTCAAAGCGAGTCACAGCTCTGAGGTCAGTAGTTGTTCAAAGGAGCGTGACGCTGTTTTGCAGGTCTGTCATTATCATAGGGAAGCAGAGCATCTGCCTGTGGTTCCTGGGGACAGGTTTAACAAGGTGGCGCTGCTTGTCCTCTTTGGCAGGAGGCTGTCTGTCTCCCGACCCACCTCTATTTCCAACCAGCTCTGCCAACAGGAATGCTCAGGTTTGCTGTGGTCACTTTCCTTTAGGGAGCCTTTGGCTTCATTGCAGCCTTTTATGCTAGACATCTTTTGTGCACACCGTAACAAGATTCTCTTTGTTTTTTTGTGTGTGTGTCTGTTTTCTGGCTTTAAACTGTTTCTGATTAGTGCTGCTAATCTCTTAACACTACTAATTTTATTATTAACATTAGTTGTGCTTCATCTCTTACTTGTTTCATACCAGTTCTTGAGCCATCAAACACCATTTTTTATTATTTGTTGGCCAAAGGAAAGAATCTCTCTTCTAACACTATTCCAAGTAGAGCAGAAACCAGATGTTTATTTATATATATATATATATATATATATATATATATATACAAACACAGATCTTACATTAAATCAGACCTTCACTGTTTTGGATCGGTTGGAGTTTCCAAACCTACTCAATTCTGGGAAAAATAACCTGATCTCCTCCCAGAACCCTATTAAGGCTGGACCTTCTGATTGTGTATTATTGTTTGAACAGATCAACATACCGTCTTTGGGCATCTGGAAATTAGAACCAAGACTAAAGAAGTCTTTTGCAGCTGTACAATTATCTTCCAGATATAATGTCTGACAATAAGGCAGCATGGCAATAGTGTTAACATGTAAATAAACAGCTGTCACTAAAATAGAGGTGGAGAATGCATCAAAAGATTTACCAAATTGCTATGATGCAAAATGTAATTGACTATTAGCACTGCTATTTACTGTACTTTGATAATTACTTGAAAACCTTCCACAGTTGTGCTTACAGCATTACAAATTCACATTCTCCAGCTGTGTTGTTTCTGTTTTTCAAGTCAGAGGTAATCATGATGTAATCTCCAATAACCAACCAAAAAAAGCACAGCTTCCCTGCCAGCAAGCTCAGAAAAAGAAGGGATAAAGCAATGTTTTCCAAACCCAGATGCTCTGGAATAAAATGTGAATGGCATATTTTATTTATGAACCATACCGCTGTGATGTATAAATATTTTTTTCACAGGGTGATAGGGGCTTGCTGTGCCAAAGTCAGCTAGGGCTGATTTGCAATTTAGTTGTGCCAAGAAAATCCAAAAGTACTGGATTTGGCATTGAGGAAGAAACTACTGATGAGACCTGTGATCACGCCTGAAAATGAATAGGATTACCTTTTGTGACTGGAACTACTGACTTAAAAAAAAAAGAAAGGAAAATCAAATTACAAGGAGAAAAACTGTTTTTCAAACCTCCACCTGGTTTTATACAGTTGAATTGTCCTGGTTAAACTTCATTTTTTCCCACCTCAACTCATTTACATTATTTACGATGCAACACATAATTGTAGAGTTAGAAGATTTAAACATGCAATTTCAACAATCCCCATTCTTGCTTGCAGGGGTAAATTAGTAAGACAAGAGCCATAATATGGGCCTCTTGAAAGGACCACTGCAAGAACAGAGTAATTGGGAGAGAAGGAAAAATCATTTCAATCATGCTCTAGAAGAGGCAGCTTAACTGTCTTTGTTCTGTCTATTGATTCTGGTGTAGTCCGCGCTCTGTGTGCCAAGCTAGCGAACCATCCACCAGCTGTCCTTGCAATGTCAGAGATGTGAATAGCAGTTTGATAAAGCCACATATAGCATGCTGCTCTAACCTTTCCATGAGTGCCATTTCTTTCTTTTGTGTTGTTGCACAAATAGGGCCGAAACATTTTCTAAAGCTGTAACTGAAAAGAATTGATTTGGGAGGAGAGGACGGATGTTCTTATGAAATTAATAATATGGAATTAGTAATGCAGGGAGGATTTGCCTCAGTAAATGAGTTCAATAACGAATCTCTAGAACCTAAATTCTAACTTTAACAAGAAAACCTTCATTTCTATTGTTGACAAATAAGTTTTGACAGAAATATTTTTGTGACCTCTAACTTTTATTTATTCTTTGCTCTAATTACTCTATTGAGGAAATTATATAGCTTACTATATATACAGCATAGGTGCTCTTTTTTATAGTGTTGCATTTGGAAATAAAGAACTGCATTGTGAGTGTTTTTTAAGGTCTTTTTTAAATTACTTTTTTAAAACTTAGAGATTTATAAAAATAAAAATTCTGTCTAGTTAGAATTACCAAAATTATTTCTATTTACTAAATGCCAGAATTGTCTTTAACTATCATTGAATTCAGATGTTTGCATACGTTTGGTGAGAATCAGAGATAACTCTCTTATAATGTTCGAGTTGGGTTAAACAGTTTAACCCAACTGTTTGGGTTAAACTATCAGTTAAACCTCCGATAGTTTAACTGACACATTTGAGTAAATTTGAGGCACACCGGTGAATTCATTTTAAGACCAAACCTGGAACACAATGCTTTCTTGTTTGACACGATTGAAAATTCAAAAGAAATTAGCTGAAGTATCAGGAAGAGAATTGTGGAACTCCACAAATCTGGTTCATCCTTGGGAACAATTTCCAGATAGCTGAATGTATTTTGCTTCAAAATGCATAGATGGACCCCACAACTAAGACTGAAGATCTTGTGGAGATGCTGCCTGAAGCTGGTAAGGCAGTGTCATCCTCCACAGTGTTTGTATTTCTGTGTGGCTTATGTAAACTTCTGGTTTCAGCTGTAAGACTAGCACTGAAAATATATTGTTTTTTTTTTTCTTTCCTCGTCTGAATGGTCGATCATGATTCATATTAGAAACAGTGGCAATATCATTGTGGATGTGTGAAGCTGTCATTGCTATAAGAAAAGGCTTTTCTTCACTTAAAACAATGAGAAAATGATCTGACAATAGCTGTTAGCACAGTTAGTGCGACTGTCCTTGCTAAAAAAGCAGTCTGCATGTACAGAGAATGAGATCCTCCCTTAAATCAGAGGTTAACATTTACAAACTCCACATGTTGTATAACAGATGACAATAGTTGATTTAAAGGATAAAACACATCTATGAGAAGGAAAGGCTAGAACAAAAACATATTTAGAATTGTTAGTAGTTATAGTTCTTAAAATGAAGTTGGATTCAGTTAAAGCCGTAAGAAATGCTTTTCAAAATCAAAGATCAGTAAAATGCAAAAAAAAAAAAAAACTCTGATCAGTTCATTTCTTGTGGTTTAGCTATTAAACCTCAAACATTTAAACTTCAGTACATTCAATATTAAACCATATAGGTTTGAATCCAGTGGTTTAAATATGATCCCTTCTTCCTCAAACAACTTCATTGTAACGCTGAAGAATCTAATAATAAAAGTTAATAAATAAATAACTACATGGTGGCATCATTACCCAATATTTGAGGGTTATAACAAAAAACATTATTCTTCAGAAGCAAGTTATTATAGGGAATAAACTGTTGTAAAGCAAAATGGGACACATTGTCAATCACTTATCTAGACAGGAGACTTTTCCATGTATTCTCCCAGGTCTGGTAGCTTGCTTCAGCCAACTCTAAAATAAAGTTTAATAGGCGATAAATGAATGATTTATTTATTTATTTCAAAAGAGGTTTGCATATGGCTCATACATTATAAATAAAGTGAACCTGAAAGGATTTAATTGTGGGTTATATGGTGCAATGTAAAATAATTTTGTCCCACAATGAGGACAAATCACCTTCTGGCACCTATAAGGTTAAAAAACTGGACCTTCTCAGCAGAACGGAAGCAAGATCTCTTATCTGAGACATCTTTGTCTCCCTACTCTAAAAGTTCTGTACAGCACTTTTAATTTTGCGCATGCAAACATTGTGCAACCATATGTAACTTCTTCCTCAACTCGATGCCCGCATTTGCAAAGAAACTTTCTAGACAAACAAACTGACAAGCAAACAAATAAATAAATAAACTTTCATTCCCAAGCAGCGCACGCTCTTTGAGAGCAGCTCGAACAGAAAGAAAGTCTTTCTAACAACTGCAGCTCTCCATATGGAACCAGGCTGTCTTTATTTCTTGTCTTTCAGCAACTGCTGAACCAAGGGGAAAAGTTTTTCCTGGTGACAGGGTCATGGACAAGTTCTTCATGAGTGAGAAATGAGAGCTGTGAGGACCTGCAGCCGCTTAACTCCAGTTCTTCAGCAGGCGATGTAGATAAACATCCTGCTATTCATGACCTAAATAGAAGCTTTGGTTTCCTCCAATCCTCTGATTTTTAACAGCCGGTGGAGAGGCTTTTGAAGGAGGGCTTCTGTCTCTATTTTAAGCGTGAAAATAATTAATATTCAAATTCTTGTGATTTTAGCGAAGTATGAGAATGTGATATGCTTTCACTTCTTACACGTGCCTTACAATGGTACTATTTACGGTGTTAAATGTTGGAGAGGTTTAGCTTCTGTCCCAGAAGGGTTCTCAGTTCTGCTGCAGGCCATCTTCACCTCGGCTGAATATTGATATTGATTTGCAAATGAGCTGAGTGCTCCAGTCATGTTGCTGAGCCTCCTCTTTCCCAGACACTGAATACCCCTGAATGTCTTCTGTTACGTAACTTTTGTGCTGGTGCCACCAGCGCTGACGGCGGCAGAACACAAGGACTGCCTGTGTCTAAAAGTGTCCTCCTGATACCCCCTCCTGGGTCTGAGATGTGAAAGGAGGAAGGACAAGGAACTGCTGTGACACGGAACAGTGGGGAATGTAAGAGGTAAACAGAATTTGGTCTTTTTTTGTGGGAGGGGGTACTCTGAATGTAAAAAAGCCTCTTGCTGCATCTGCAAAACCAGAACAAATTTATCAAGCAAAAGAAATATTTCCAGCGCTGGCTCAAGCATTCTTTTAAGAAAAAATATAAAAGTATTTAAGTAGCAACGCACATATTTCATCATATGTTAATGGTAAAGATGGTAACATCATGTTTTAATGGTGATGTGTTCTTAATGAAAATAACTACGGCACCTTCATAAATTCCCTTTGCCTTTTTCACATCTTGTGACAGAATAACAAGAAACTTTATGCGTGTTTATGAGTGTAAGGATGTATGGGTTTGGATTTATTTTAATACTTAAAGTGTGAGAAGTGCTTTAAGGATGCTCAGTCAGCTCCCAAGAGATTTAGATCCAGAAATGAATGGAGAACATCTGCAAATACAGGGTCAGATAGAGTTGGACAGCCGATTTCCCTTAATAAGAAAAACCATCATCTTAAACCTGCTTTCTGCATTTATCCAGGGATTTTTAAGCATGACATTAAAATTTGTTTGATGATGATGTGAAATATTAAGGTGTGACCACAAAGCAAATACAAAATAAATTTGTGAAGTGGGAAATAGGTTTTATAGCAAGGCATGAATAATTCGTCTACCACTTTTGCAGCTGGTAAAATGCAATGTTGTTCAGGTCAATGCTTGCAGCCATAATGAAAAAATAAATCTTAAAAATATTTCTATTTGCACTATATAAAACAAAGACCTTCATAATGCTGCAGCAGCTTGTCCACTTATCGACTTTTATTTTATTTATTTTGCAGCCGACCTTTAAAACATCTTCTGCTTTTTTTGATTGTCAACAAAAATATTGACTTCCAAATATGGTTAAAAATTAAGCAATTAAACACTGTTTTTTTTTTTTCTAATTTAACTTCTCACTTTACAATAACCCTTAAAACACCCCTTAAAAATCACACAAATATAGATGTTGAGCATTTATTTATTTTTTTAAATAAAATGACAAACACATATTTATAATTTGTGTTATCCTTTGTAGGTTTATGTGCATGACCAGCACTTGGTTAACTCTTCCAAAAAAATGTCATATTTTCTTAAAAAATAACATACATCCCTTTGTAAGTGGTTTTGTACAGTGGATTAATCCATGACAAACAGAATTTCCTAATCTCCAGAGTCTCATTCACAAAAAGGCTACTGCTTTCTATCAGAGACAGTGACGTTTAATGAGAGGCACTTACATTAAACTCTAGCACAATTAGGCGTTTCATGACAACCTCAGGAGTAAAATTAATCCCTCGAATAAAATTGGTCTCAGTTCTCAATATGTCACCCCGTGGGACACAACTTCATTTCAATTCATTGACCCTCCACGAATTAGAGCTCATTTCCTGAGAGCACGGCTTTGTGGCGGCTCCCGCAGCAGGAGGCATGGCTTTCATCTGCAGGAGCTCGGGAAAAAAACTTCCCTTATTCTCATTTGATTCGAGGATTAGATCTGATTACAGATTTGAGCCGGACAACCTCTGCAACGGCCACACAATCTTCATTTCTCCTCTTGTTAAATTTACATAAAATTGATGGGATTTCAATCCAAGATTCCTTCGTAAGCACAACAGGGATGTTTTTACAGAGGAGCCTTCTTATTATCAGCAACTGGTGCTTCAGTGGAATAGACAATGATCAAAACTAATAGCTTTTAAACATCTTTTAAAATGGCATTCAGTGTTTGTAATTGGCCTGAATTTATCAGTGGACAGTAAACAATTTTCTTCTTCACATTTTGTCTCAAATGTTATGTTTCTGCCTAATAAAATTAATACTTTTCAACAACAAGACAAAAACATGTTTTTTTCTTTTGCGCTTTGGTGGAAGTGTATTTTGTGGGCATGTATGTAAACATATTCTGACAGCAGCTCAGGCAATGAGAGCCATGTGTCCCACAAGCAACAAAAAAATAAAAAATAAAAATAATAGTTTGAACACAACCGATCTCCTTAGTCACTCTTAGCCCACATCTACTGAAGGACTGGTCAGCAGCAGTAGAAAACAAGCAATACATCTTTTTTTTTGTTTGTTTTGCATAATCATGAAAATATCTGTTTTATAGAAAATTAAATACACTTACAGTATTTTACAACTTTTTTCAGATACAGGTGAGCTCAAGCAATACTACAAAGCTTTTGAAAACGAAAAGATACTAGACTGGAAATTGTAAGGAGGGATTGGTAGTAATACATGTGCAGCTTTAGGCAAAACAACAGACACCCTGCAGCAGCAAAGTAAAATCACTAGGGTCACTAAAGCACAGAAAGGGCTGGGGGCCTGATGGTGCCGGGTGGAGAGGTGGCCATGGTAGAAATGTAAGTATGAAAATGGGAGGCAGTGAGGCAAGATGTCGTAAAGTGATAGTTTAGATTTTTTTGGGTGAGTCAGTGTGAAGATATTACCAGTAAAAGCTTCTGTTCTTGCAGTAAACATATTGTCATGTCACCATTATTTTTGTCAGAAAAGTTAGGAACTACTTAAACAGATGAAAGGCTAACAGCTGGTTAGCAGGGCCATCCATTTTAGCATTTTTTATTTTTTTTTTCATCAAAACAACTCCAGTTAACATTTTTAATTCTGGAATAAAATTGTGACTCATACTGTTATCATTTGTGAATAATTGTATCAAACAAACAGAATGTCTGTTTGACGGTTTTAATATTGTTAACAAATATGACCCAATTTCAGATGTTTAGTATCACTAGCAGAACAATGTCTGTGGTACTACCTAAAATGAAGTGGCTGCCTGTGATTTCAGATTGCCTGATCATCATCATCTCACCAGTCTGTGTAAAAAGTTTGAATAATAATTTTGATTTCTTGTCAGGCTGTCACTCACTGCCTTAATTTTCTGTCTGGTTAACTTTTAGCCTTCAACATGGGGAATTCAATACTTTTCATCTAACGTGCTTAACTGTGACATCTACGGAAGAGGACTAGGGCCACAAAAAAATAAAAATAAAATAAAATTCTGACTTTAAAGTCAGAATTCTGATTTCAAAAGTCAGAATTCTGATTTTAATCTCAGAATTCTGACTTTAAAATCAGAATTTTATTTTTTATTTTTTTTCGGTGGCCCTAATCTTCTTCCGTAGACATCAGTGTTCTACAGGTAAGGGTACTATTACTTAAAATAACTGTAAATAACTTCAAAAATATCCAAACTACCTTTTTAAGAGATCTTGCTTCACTATATTTTCTCATAATACTTTAGATGATACCTAGGAATCTTGTGTCTTGTTTTTGTACAGTTTGTCACCAGAAACTGACTTGCGTTGTCTGAGCAGAGAATCTTCTCTCTATGATGGGGTACTAGAGAAAGACGTTTTCACAAAACGAGGGCACCTACAGTCTTTGTATGTGAGGTTACAAAACAGTGTCTTTTTTTCCACTGTGCTTTCCAGAAATCTTTTCGTCATTAAACCTGCTGCACTACTTCCTTCTTCGCCCACCAACTTGGTCTTGGCCATACAAAAAAATGTTGCTTATACTTAGCACATTGTCCACACATTCTTTGTTTTTGTTTTTTTCTTCAATGTTCATAAGATTGAGAGTTCGTTCTCAGCATTTGTGGGCTTAGGGTTTTATTTGGAGGATTTTGGTTCAAGCCTCTCAGCAAAAAGAAACAACTGAAAGCAGGATCATTACAAGGGGAAAGAACAGCCGATGCTTTATGGGGTGATGATGGAGTGCTGCCCGTCCAGATAGCTGGTCATCACACTCTCCGGGACCCTGGCATCTAGCTCTCTCACACAGGACACCCGTGAAGCCAGGGGCACAGTGACACCGTTGGTGGTGGTGGCATGTGCCGCCGTTCTGACAGCGCAGCATCGCATTGTCACACACCCGAGCTGTAGAGACAAAGCAGAAAGGGCAGGAGAGGTAGACAGGAAGGCGTGATTAATAGATCACTCAGTGAAAGGGGCAGAACAGAACATCAACAAGCAGGTTCATAGGGCACAAGCTGCCTCTTCCTGTCCTGTCTGCGTAGCTGGGAGTCCTTACTGAGGAACAGGCAAGTCAGGAAGGGCCAAATCAAGTACAGCAAAGAGTATTGACAAAGACAGAACAATCAGCTGTATGAGAAAACATTTGCACTAAACAGCTGTTGTTTGTAGAAGAATTATAGCGGTAAACATCTTTCAAAAAAAGTATCACTGCCTAATACAGCAAATACTTTCCTAGAAATTAACAGGTACTTTCCAAGAACTTTTGAGGAACTTTGCAGATACTTTGATAGACTTTTTGTGAAAAAAGTGGCTAGTTTTCAAAAATTACCACATGATGCCAGGAACTTACCAGGTACTTTCCTGGAACTCACTGCACACCTTTCAGGAAGTAACCTGTAAATACTTTGAATTTCCAAGGAAGCCTCTTATAAGTCTTTAAGAAAGTTCCAGCAACTTTACAACTTTACAGGTCACGAGTAGTACCTGCTATATTTAAAAAATGTTCCAGGAAAGATCCATGGCAGTACCTGGTTAACTTCAGAAGAGTTCAAATAAAGTAGTTGATAAGCTGGTGTTATTTTCATCTTTGAAGTCAAGCTTTCAACAAAAAATACCACATTGTTAAAAAAGGTTCCATTCCCAGTAATGCATTGCCTTAGTGCCCATCAAATCTTTATTTATTTGAATATAGAGTGACAAGGATTACGTAAGATGAGGTTCACGTTTTTCTTTTTTTTAGATAAAACCTCACAACTCAATTATCTCAGGAAGCCTTTCCACTGGCAGAGGTGAAATCCGGGAAGAGGTAATGTTTGCACAAAGATTTCAGTGTAATTGGATATCTCCTCCTGCATAAATAGTAATCACATTTTTGGTTTTCAGTAGTGCGGCTCATGCATCAGAAAAAAAAAAAAAAAAAAAGAACAAACAATAATTTTTCATACCAAAACTGATTAAAAACGCATTGGGGTTGCATCTAGCTCAAAATCATCTACTAACACGTTGCTTGTGTTGTTTGCGTGAATGGAAATTCCACCTGTGGATCCAGGTTTCTATCTTCAGTATGACATTTTGTTATGTGCGATAACGGATGATTTTTCTGTTTTTATGTGTATTGAATTTTTATTTATAAAGGAACTGCATAGGGAAATATTGCACTATTTCCAGTCTGTCTTACTTAAAATGCACAAAAGTGCTCTGTGACAGATTCTTTTCAGCATCATCCGTAAACAGTGCTGCAAAAATAATGTGGTTGCCAAGACACATTAAACCAGACACTGAGACAGAATCTTTGGATAGATTTAAACTATTTAATACCAAACTGTAAATCCTAAATAGGATGATAAAACATGTTCTTTAAATAGTAATTCAGCCTTCGTAGCCCAGTCATCACATTAACATTGCTGCCTATGGGTGAATGATGCTCTTTGTGTCCTCTGGCTGTGCCTCAGGACTGTGGTCAAAGCTGCCTGACGTAGTTTGTATTGTACAAGTCCATGTTAGCCATTTGGCTGGTTCTGTGTTAGAAGATGTAGAGAAATGGAAAAAAAAAAATAAAGCATATTGATGCTAGAAAGTGTCACACAGAAAATGATTGTAAATATCAAGAGTTAAAATGTAAAAAAAGATATATAACTTATTGATAAGGTCATAGATGAATGAAAGGATAGCAAGTTATTTCATCATGAATCATCTTCTGTAGATCAGAAGACAATGAAACAAATAATAAATAAAAAAATCCTGTGTGAAATATAAAATTAATTTAAAACTTTGTAATGTATAGTGTTTGACACATTATGTTATTTATCTTACTTAAAATTAAAAGTACTATTTTTCAGGGCTTTTTCATGACTATAATAATTTAGAAATGGTCTGATTGCCTGGCTAAAAGGGAAAGTGCTGTCTTTTTGATGCATCCCAGAAGAACTTCCTAAAACCTTTAATTGACTATTTGATATGTTCAACTTTAGTGATAACTTAAAATCTGATGTATATTTTTTTTCTATAACACATCCTCTTTCTTACAAAAGTGGAAACAAGTAGTCATGTAATGACAACTTTTCAGATACGCCCTAATTTACAGCTCAACAAAACTAGGCTTTTCAATAATAAATAGACAAATATTGCATATTTACTTGAACTAAAATCCGTGTAGAATAGGTGAATTATTTTTTCTTTTGTTTTTTTTACATAATCCTTCTGCTTGAATTTAAGTAAAATTGTTTTTATGACATCATTTACTCCTGAATTCGTGCTGGCAGCAGGGGAAGACAGCACCATGCAGCACACCCTCTGCAGACATATGTGTGCCGCACACCTCTGTCAGATGTGTGACATTTTAACAGTGTAACTGTTGTGACAGATCTATCCTCAGGCCTCAGTGGTACATGAAGCAACAGGGAGAAAAATTCTCTACAGCAGCGCCACAACCGTGACACGAAGGACAAACATCTGACGCAATTGGAGGGTGTGTGTTTTAAATGTCATTGCATCTTGTGCGCTCGGGTATTTCTCCTTCATGCAAAATGTTTGGAGCTAATTAGAACAATATTCACTCATTAATAGCCCAAATAAGTAAAGTTTGTGTATTTGGATGACAGGAAATGTTTTAAATTCAACTGATTTTCTAATCTTCTCATCTTTCCGAGGTCTTGATGTCCTCTGATACTCTGCAACTGAAGTCAGAGAGATACAGTGTACCACAGTATGATAAGAGGCTGGGAGTCACAAATCAATGCACTCAGTCATATCTCCTGCAACTCTTCTTTTTTGCGAAAGATCACGGTCCGATGTGACCAAGGAAGTTTTGTTGGCTACATGTGGCAAGCCTAGTTAAGTGTTTAATTTCAAAGCAATAAACCAATATCATAAGAATCGAGTCTAATTCGTGAAGCTTGAAAAGGATAATTAAAGACAACCGAGACCCCACAGAGACAGCAGCACCTCTATTTAATTACATGTAAAAGGCAAAGTTAAATCATATCCACGTTGATGCATTTAATAATTTTGAAAGGCGTTTATAGCTACAGATTTACCAGTGCAATTAATTATAACTGGAGATATTTCTC
Source organism: Brachyrhaphis roseni (assembly GCA_903066815.1). Lineage (NCBI taxonomy): Eukaryota > Metazoa > Chordata > Actinopteri > Cyprinodontiformes > Poeciliidae > Brachyrhaphis > Brachyrhaphis roseni. The sequence continues at coordinate 24,547 of CAEFZY010064702.1, read as the reverse complement.
AGACACAGGATCTGCTAATTATATGCTTGAAGCAAGAATAGTGTTGTTTCAATTACACCTGGTCAATATCTTTTGCCATGATGTCGGTGTAAGCTGAAACGTCGCCTTCAGTCTTGCCTCCTCTTATTATATTAAAATACAGGCTTCATCATTAGTCAGTGATTTAAGACTCTGAAGTTCAATATGCACTGCCAGTGTTATGATACACCACTTGACTGTGGAGGAGATATAAAATATCATCTCAGCAAATGCTTTCCATTTTTACGGGAGCGTTGCCCTGGCTAATCCATTTTAATTTGAAAGTGTGCATAAGTAAAGTTGACTACTTCATTTATGAGCAATGAAAAAGCCTGAAATAATACAATTTTGTTTTAAGAAAAGGATAAAATTAATACATCTAGTATGAAATTCTGTTTTAGGGTAATTTCTACCTTGGATTTAAAGTGAGATATACAAAAATGGTCTAAATAGCCAGATTAATTTAACATCAGAGCTCTCATGCTTGACTGGCATTGTCTAAGCAAAAATAACAATCACAAATCCATATCTTGGAAGCACATTTAGTCTTTGGATTTTATTTATGGTGTTTATTAGTAATAAAAAGGACATTAAATAACTCCAAACTTTACATATTTTTATATTTATTACTTTGTGTTGTTCTGTCAGACAAAATGTTAAAAATTCTTTACATTTGTTTAAAAAGTGTCTTTTTTATAGCATGTCACAATCGCAGCTGAAAGAAAGAAAGTTGGGATTTCAGGTTTCAGCAGATTTTTACTTCTGAACTAGAAGACTCAGGGTCACACACCTAAAGCATCGCAGCTTACAAGATTTAATAAACCAACTAAAGCCAACTGAACACTTCACTCTCACGAGGGCGACAGTTTAAAGCGTAAACAAACTGACCTGTGGATATTAGAAGATATCTGCAAGAATAGAAAATATTGTTGGGATTCAGACCAACTGTATTTCTTTCCCAGACTCCATTCAAAATAGGTAATTTGTAATTAATTTTGTAATTTCTTTTCATTCAAGGTTGTTTGTGACTTTTGTAGGAAATTTTAATATTAGTTTTATTCTAAAAATGCTTTTCAAGTTGCAGGATAGTGGCTCTCAGGAACAGAAGTTAGACAGTCGTGATGTGGTGCATCTCCGGCTTCAAAAGGTAATGCGCTTTGAAGCTCACCAAAGCTGACCCTGGATTTCTTCATACCATTAGCCTAGTTTGTGTCACAATCTCTTCAACTTTAAATTTAGTTTGATATTTTTAGTCTGTTCATACTGTAGTAGTTTCAGTGCACACCTGTGTTTTTCATCCCTTCTTACACTTTTCTCTGTACCTCATAGATCTATGTGGGCTTGCTGGGCTTTTGTTTGATAAGTACATTTTGAAATCACATGCACAGAGATCCACATACTCTTCAGAGCTGTTTGTAATTCATGAACATGTGCTAATTTGCTTGGTTTAATGAATCTGGCTCATATTTAATTTAAAGAACTCTTCTGTAGCACAAATAAAACGATTAGCTGTTCTGCTTTCATTTGAAATTCAAATATACCAGCTTTGACCACAGAAATGTTCAGTCTGAAATGTTCAGTGCATAAGTGATAGCCTCGTCAGTTTGTTTTGAAAAAGTATGCACAGAAAGTTCATTTACATGAATTATGTGCCCAGACACCTTTTGTTGGAACAATAGATTTAGAAAAAAATGGGGGGAAATTTGTAGTTCCGTCAACACAACATGGCGATATCTACAAAAGCGAGATGAAAAAGAACCCCTCCCTTTATTTTGGAAATCCTTAAAGTCTTACTTTAATTTTTCTCCCTCCTCCTAGTTGTGAGAGCAGTGGTGCAGATGCGACTTAACACTCACTACACAGGATATCTGGGCATGCGGATTAGCTGGAGATAGCTGGAGATCAATCTACATAAACCTCCCTGAAGCCTCTTTTCTCCTTCCTTCTCCTTCTCTGCGATTCTTTTTTTTTTTTAATACTTCCTTTTTCTACCTTAAGAAGAAGGCAGAAAGGGTGCATCCCCAGAGAGCATTCTGGGTAATTAAAAAGAGGGCATGATCAAAGAGGTTAGAAGGCTGTGGACTCGGTGATCCTGAGGCACGCAGCCCGTTCCCTGCAGTGTTCTCACAACAAAAGAGGTCTGCCTTGTAAGGACCAGCGTGTGTCTGTTGCGGCAGGATGAAAAGCAGCTTTGGTCAAAACAGCCTACTGATTTCTGTAATTTCCATACCAACACAAAGGCTTTTTTCCTTTTTTTTTTTTTTTAAACAGCCAATCAATAAGCAGTCAGTTCAGTCTGAGTTGGTAATGTCATGCTGAAGTTACAAAACCTATGATCCTACCTTGGTTACGATTTGCAACACCGAGAGATGAAGCATTTGCTCGATCTGCGTGGAAATGGAGAGGGTATTTATTACATCAATTGTCATATAGTTCAACTTTCTATGCTTTGAAAGCAGAGGGGAGGGGGGGGATAGCATGCATAGTCCAGTTTTCTTTTCTTTTTACAGTATTCTACATCTCATCTGTTTTATATCAGTTATTTGAAAGCTTTAGCAGGACATTGGGGGCAATAAATGAGTTAATGCACAGACAGAGTAGCGTGCATGCAGCCAAAGTGAATTTTCCACAACAGAAAGGTAGGGAGGTCTATGCATGGAAGTGGCTGTTGTTATTCAGCATGTGGAGTCACCTTCAGGCATCAACATGCGTAGGGATGCGCGGCTGGAGCCACGTCTTCATAAAGAATGGCTTTTTCTTTGCTTTTGCTTTGGGCATATATTTGTGTGTGTGTGAGTGTGTTTGAGCAAATATTCAGGAGTGTAAAGCAGATATCTTTCTTTGTTGTGCTAATGCAGGGGCAATTGCAACATTAAAAAGAAAAGCTAATTAGTAAACAATGTACATTTTAACATAACTAGAACACACTTTTTGACTGTTTTTATAAAACTAAAGTAGATGTAACATCCATGTAGCAGGGCTCTTTTAAAGTATGTACACTGCTTTTATCCCCATTTGGTACAATGATTACTATATTTAGATTTCAAATAACAGACCAACACAAAGTAATTCATTTAAAGTTTGTGACATGCATTTGTATTCATCCCCACAGATTGCAGAACAAACTTCCCCTGCAATAAAAGCTGCATGTTTTATGGGCTTGTTCTTTACAAAATGAAGGCATTATCTGCAAAGGAGATGTAACTCTGTAAGATTTGCTACTGAGCCTCAGTAGACAGCAGTTTTCAGGTTGCCAGAGATTCTTAATTAGATGTAGGCCTGCACTTTGGTTGGGTCATTCTAAGGCATGAACATGCATATGAACAATTCTATTGTATCTCTGGCTTTATGTTAAATCATTCTTCTACTGGAAGGTAAACTTTCTCTTTAGTCTCAAGGTTGTTTTTAACGTCCTCTAACTGTTTTTGTCCAGAACTGCCCTGTTCTAAGCTGCTCCCTTCAACTCTGACCAGCTTTCTCTTCCCGGCACAAGAAAAGCATCCCGATGGAATGATGATACCAACGTCATGTTTCTCAGTGGGGGTAGTGCATTCAGGGGGTTGGTTTCACAGCTCACATAACATTTTCCATGGGGGCAGAAAGTTTCAATTTGATCTCTACTGACATCAGAACCATCTTAAACATGGCTGCTGTGTTCTCTGCATGGCTCGAGTCATTTTTCTTAAACAAGACTTTTTGCAACTTCTTTCAACAGCCGCTTTCTTGTTGACACTCTTGCTTAAATTTGCATAGTGCAAAAATAATAGTTCTGGCGAAAGACTCTCCCACCTGAGCTGTTGGTCCCTGCAGCTCCTCCAGAGTTGCCATGAATTTCTCGACTGCTTGCCAGTTCTATCAGGTTGAATACAAATGCATGTACCAATCAAACTTAATAGATTTGATTTATTTCTGGTTTATTTTTTTAAACAAGAAATAATTTACCCTCTGCTTCACTGTTATTGTAAATGCTATTTTATTGATTGAATATATAAAGTCTCATTAAAATACATAGAGGTTTGTGGTTGTAAGTTGACAAAATCTCAAAAGGTTCAAATGGCATGAATACTTTTTGAGGCACTAAAAAAGTCATGGTAAAGGTTTTGACCTAAAATCCTCTTTTCATCTATTTTTGTACAACAAGAAAGCTACAAATTAAAAAAAAAAAAAAAGTCTTTATATGTCATCTGTTAATGCACTGTTTTCAGGCTCTATAATGTTGTGTGTTATTCTCCATAAAATTGTTCTGCTTTAATTTTCAAGAGGCTCAAAATGCAAAATTTTAAGAATAAGAAGACCTGTTCACAGGAATAACCATTTTTTATTACAGTATATGAAAAATATATAAGATCTAAGGCAAATCTGTCCTTTTTGAAACTTTTTCTTTTTGTCAAAATCATTCCGGGCTTAAGTGCATGTCATTCTCTTCATGAGATGCACAAAAAAATGTTTTCTTCCCTCCATGCATTGGTCCACTTTCACTGATGAGCTGGAATATAAAATGTGCTGTTCTACAATAATGTCTGGTGTAAATGGATTTTTCTGACAGTGTAAAACATGCTGATCACTGCTACACATGTGCCACAGTTTCTCACACCAACATCATCAGTTCAACAAGAGTTAGTCATGACTGGGGGAGGAAACCCATTAGTCAGCATGCCAATTAAAAAGCTCAAACAACTTACGCACTGGTCCATGATTGCTGGGAATGCCTGCGGAAAGAAAAGAGGTGGGGGGAATAAGTGTTTCATTCAAGTGTCAGCTTGTTTCACTTTATGTTTGATACATTAGTCATAAAATTGCAATAGAAAGCATTTTGATGGTGTTTCTTTTTTTTTTTTTGCCCTGCAAAGCCCAATGACACAACACTTATCCATTTGGCTTCTGCTGTGTCTGCTGATTAGCAGCAGTTCGAGAACCTGCTCCAAACTCCACCTTTTGCTGATGATAATTATGGGTCGGCCACAGACAAAATGTCAAAGAATTCAAAGACTCAATATAAAATAGAAATCTTTTCACCAGCATTTTTATTCATGTTTGGAAAAGTTCCTGGAGTATCCCTGCAGCATCTGTTTGCTCCATATGTTTTATCAGTATCTGGCTGTGGCTTTACCATCTCTGCATTGCATAATAATCATCAGTGAATGATTCCCAGCCTACAATTAATACAATTAATTCAATTTCTGATCTTTTTCACTTTGTGTTCTGCCATTATTTTGGGGGTTTTATGTTGTTTGTTTCCCATTGATCAATTCATTACCCCTCTGCGACAATTGCAACAAAAGCTGGCAGGAGCAAACCAACGCTGCAACCACAAATGGCCAGAATTTAAAGTCTAATTTGCAAGCCACTGAGCGAGGCCCAACAACAAAATAGTACTTCTGTGTTTAGAAATAGAGGGCAAACAATGTTGAACTTTGGAGGCTTTTTTATGATTTGATCAAACTCCTGCCTCAAACCCCTCTTAACCTCTGAACTTGCTTGGCAAAACAAGATGAGTTGACGCTGCTGGCAAAGTGGACTGTCAACAAAATTCTTGGAGTGATTCTTCTTTTACAAAGGCAACAAATTTATTTTCTTTCCTTCAGGGTTTCTGCAAGTTTCAATGCAAAAAAACATTTTAATAACTTCAGCAAAGTAAGTGCTACTTTACGAAAAAGCCATATTGCAATATACAGTATGCTTCATAAGTTATTGATGTGTTTTAGTCTACTATTTTACAGCAAATGTACTTAAATCTTGTGAAATTATCCATAGTATTTTCTATATTTTTTTCCCCATGTAACAACCACAAACGTTCAGCGTATTTTATGTGACAGACTAACAATGTTGTGAAGAAGAAAAAGAATTAAATCTGGTTTCTGAAGAAAAGTCTGAAAATATGTGGCATGGATATGCACTTTACTCTCATAATCCTCATTAAAAGCAAATTCAACTGCATGACTTTGGAGAATCTGTCAACAGCAAAACTATTAGTAGTGAACTTCAGTAACCTGGGGCCTCATGTAACTAAATTCTGATGTACAAAACGGTTTACACATGTGATTGTTTACACTTTGTTAACCATATTTTGCAGACATGAATGGAGAAACATTTAAAGCTCTAAATGTACAAAGTTGATATCTTAAATGTATAACTGTAGCGACAGGTGGTTCTGTAAAAAGAGTGGGTACGAGTGCAGGCCCCCACCTTTTTAAATTAATACCACCATGTATCGCTTCACAACTATATGCTGCAAGATGTTTTGTCTATCCCATGAAATCCCAAGAAATACATTGAAGTTTGGGGATAAAAAGGTAAAAGGATATGAGAACTTTTGCAAGTCACTGTACACTCGTCAATAAGGTGACAAGGAGCTGATGTTAAAGAAAAAAATAACAGTATTTGATTTTAACTGCCTAAACATACAATTTCAAGCCACCTTTTAGTAGCAGAAGCATTTTACGATGATTGTCTTTTTTTACTGATACTGATTTCTGCAGCTTTTTTTGTAGTTCTGGCCTGGTGGTTGCAATTTTGACCTATTCCTTCTTATTACAAGGAATAATAGAGGAAAAGTGTGCAGCAGCTTTTTTGAAAGGAGTAATAAGTTTGAATCTATGAGATACTGAATTAATTACAAGATTATCCCCACTGATAGATCAAGCATAAATGTCCCTGACCTTTATCTGAATTTTATCAAACTAAACTAAACTAATAGGCCATAAACATAAATGCAGTCGATTGATATATTGACAGATTACAAACGATGGTGAATTTTAGTTTTGATGGATTTAATGAATAGATTATTCAGTATTTGAGCAGCTGATCACTGATCAGAACTGCTCTTGGAAAAATGTGTCCGATTCTGATCTCTAACCGATTGATACAAGCATCTTGAATTATAGGATTTTTCCTCTAGTCAGACTATAATAACACTGGAATGTGCTCAACACATTTGTTTTTAAGCAAGCAAATAAAATTGATAGAATAAAAAGTATAGCTTCAGACCTAACATGGTAAATTTAGATACATTTCAGTATTATCTTAAGGGATTAAAGCAAAAATAATAAAAGTTTAAACTTTGTTTCTTTTTACAACCCTACTGATCCCATAAACCTTGAATTTCTTAGTCATGTCCTGATGCTGAAGGCTATGATTTTTTTTTCCTTTTTTTTTGCGCTGTAACTCATTTTATACCAGGGTTCCATGTACAGGGATATAAATATGTAATAGACCCAGAGATTAATGACTGCCATGATAAAAGAGGAAGAGTTGCTGACAGATGAAACCTATTAAACCATAATTACGTGTTGCATGTTCAACATATTTGTCCTGATATGAGCAGCTGTATGTTTCATTTTTTTTCATACAAAGCACTCTATGTAATAGATGAAGGCATGTTAAGTGTCTGAATCTGTTCTCAAGAGAAATAAGAATAATTCAAGGCAAAATGTCGTCATTCAACACCTGGGGGACCAATATTGTCGCGTCACATCCATGTACAATATTATTGCATTTTATGCCACGGCCAAACAAGCGCTAATATTGCTTTTGATATGGCTAGACCTCGGTTTCATCAGTTCAGGGCAGATGCGTCCTGGTGGTGGATTTTTTTCTTTTTTTTTTCTTTTTTTTTTAATAATGGCCTGTCAATCTGACAGCAAGCTCCACATTGGAGGGAGGCAAATAAGACAGAGGAGGTACAGGGGTAAATCCAGCAATATCTCCTCAGAGTTCAGCGTTTCTCGTAAACAGACTCCCGCACACAGTCAGATGTGAGCACACTCAAAGGTCTGTGCACAAACATGCAAATGATTCATGAAGCACATATTCATACAAATCACTAGATAATTATCCAATTAATCAACATCAGATTAAAAACAATAAGAGCAGTGTTGCAGGAGGGGATCAATAGTAATATAATTTCCCCTTCAAACCTAATCAGAATTCAAGTCAGACAGTCAAAATGAGCAACCGAAAAACCTGCTATAAATCCTGGAGGACTGCTGCTGTGAGATTTGCAGACTGCAAGGTTTGGGGAAAAAAAGGGCCAAATCTGGGACTAGAGGGCTAGATCTTCCACCATCTGGCCACGCCTGGCCATCTAATGCCGCAACCCTACATAGCTGTGTTAGATTTATTGAGGCAATGAGCTTCCCTGCCCCCTGGCATGGGAGTTGATAAATGTGGCTCAACTCCTGTCCAAGATTATAATGGGGATAATGCAAAAGAGCACCTTCTGCCTCATAGATACCTTGCAAACTCTTGTACCTTAAGCTTGGGTTTATTCAATTGATTAAAGAAAACTGTTGACCAATGACGCACAGTCCAAAAAGGCGACACAAATATGTTGGACAAGTTTTAAAAGAGGATTGTAATCCATCATATTATTTAACATTACATTGTTACCTACTTGGTATTGCGCTCGCTTTTCTAAATTAACCAGCAACACTCACGGTGACCACACATTAATTCTGGTTAAATCTTTAATTCTTTATACAAGAAACAGCAGACCTTATTTAAATTGCTTAGTTACTGTTAGAAACAAGATTTTGAAATACAGTGAATTGTTTCTTTTTTTAAAGTCCTGGCTTTTTCAGAGGCTTAATGTGACACCGATTGATACCGCTAAAAAATAATTAAGATTAACACTTACTTACTGTATGTGGACATGCTATATGCCTTTTGAGTAAATAACAATAAAGCTGTTTGGCTACAATGACCAGAGGGAAGTTTAGAATAGTCAATCCATGAGCTTGAGCATGATTGACAGCGCAAAAACCTTCCTTCTGGCTCTGATTGGTTGTTTCTGACCAGAAGTGGTCGATTTCTGCAAACGGCAGTAGGATCACTGCGAGGAGTCGGAAACACTTGACATTTTTTAAAAATTATTTGTGAAGTTTTAACAAATATGTAAAAAATGTATTGTTGTAAACGTTACCTACTGTAGCTTTAAAGCTTCTCTTCCAGTCTTACAAAACATTTTTCTGTCCTACTTCTGTCCCACATAGCCACATTTTTTTTTTATCACCAGTAATCTTTAAATCTTCCTTCAGAAATATTTTTTCTTGTTCAGAGGTGTTCATTCAAATTTTCCTTAATACTGTCCTTTGAGAACTGACACTGAACATTGGTGCCTTAGGTGTAAATAAAATGATTCATTTTTTGGTCGGTAACTTAATTAGATTCTTGAACATGATGTGATAGGAAAGGATTCAAATCTGATGCAAATTTTGACAAAACCTTTCTTGTTTTAGCTCAGGTAGAATTACTAAAATTAATCGTACTCGATGTGCCACTAATTTCCTCTACTACTGTTCTGTAACAGAAGCTTATTATGCCCTGACCCTGATCATCTGGGCTAAATTGTTTAAATGAAATATAACCTTAGAGGATATAAACATTTGAATTTAAACAAAGATTATCGAGCAAATCAGATTTAATAACAAACTATGAAAGAATGCCCTTTTATGTAGAGCATAAAACTGTCTGGTTTTAATGGTAAACAGTCTACAGAGTTTGTCTTGTAAGATGTGACTTGGAGTCCCTTATGCATTATGGCTTTGGAGAAAACTTTTGACACTTTATTGGTTAGGTATTTCCTTGTCAGTTATTAGCATCAATAATAAAAAAGGCTGTGAATGATGTGTATTCAGCTAGTAAATTAGTTGCATAAACAGCTTTTAACCTACAGAAGATAGATATTTTCTACTTACATATATTTGCAGTTCCTTTGGGTATGGGGAGGTAGGAGCCCACACTCCAGGCCCTTCCATGGTAGTGCCTCTTGCAGCGGCTGCAGTCAGGCCCTGTTGTGTTGTGTTCACACTCACAGCCCAGCTTCCCCTTGTCAAACACACAGCTGTTGGCATGCAGGTTGCACTTGCACCTGAGACAAAGGAAAAGCAACAAAAGACGGAGTTGAATAGGCATTGAGCTGAATCCACTGAATCAATACGTTCTGTGGGGAATATACAGAGTCGGCCCTCACGGCAATTTTTATTTGTGCCTTTCAAATTTCTTTGACATGGGTAAATTGAAATCCTGGCGGGCTATCTGACTTGGATCATGCCTCCTCAAAGCTTCATTATACTCTCCTTAAAAACAGAAAACAAGACTTCATTTGTTGGCGCCCCTGCGGAGAGAACAGCATTGCAAATAAGGTCACTTTTGCCACTGTGAAAGCTAAATAAAAGACGCTCTGTTAGATTCACTAATTGAGCTTAAAACACAGCCTGTTAGAAAGATGATAGAGGAAAAAAAAGCTGTGTATCCTGGGAATTCTCTTTGTTCTTTATCTTTAAAGTTGCATTGTTCGTTGAAGACAGCCTTCAGCCTGGAAACTCAGATGGCGAGGCTGGTTTATTAGCCTGAACTGCAGCAGAGCTGACAGACGCTCCTGCCAGGAGAAGAGAGAAGGCCTGACAGTTTTCTACAACGTCTTGGACGAGAGAGAGAGCCATGCTTCCAGGCTTAGGTGAAAACAAGATAGCTGCGGTTTCATTTAGAGTGACTTCAACCATCGGAATAAGCAGAGAGCAAATTACACGTACTCAAAATGTAACCTTTCTCCACTGTGTCTTGTGTTCACTCCCACGGAAAAGCTTTATCAGAGGCAGAGAGGGCTGTGCTTGTTGCAATAAGAAAGATTACAGTTCATATTCCAGATATGTATTCCAAATATAGCTCTCTGTGTTTACAGTTACTCCCAGTTGGGTAAAAGGTTACAACTTGTGACCTCAGCTTCTTGTGAGGTGGGAGGAAAGTGAATCAGTTGGGAGGAGAGCATGAAGTGGATCTGACACTGTAGACCTCCCAGGAGGCCCGGGCAGCTCACGGTTTCACATCAAGTCCATGTTTGTTTTTACAAAGTGCTTCCGAGGGAAGACTCTTCCCGTTTAAGACCGATCAGGCTTTTTTCGTTTTTGCCAGCAGTGAACATGAGACAGAATAATGACAGCAGCAGCCCGAAATATAGCTTTCTAATTGACTTCCTGGCCTTACTGTTAGATCCATCTTTATTAATGGAGGACAGGGATGTAGCTGTACACATGATTCATGGTTTGGTCTAGATGACAGTAAAACGAAGGAAATCCAAAAGGTTCTGTCCCTCTTCAATTGTTTGGAACAGAAAATTAGCCCTGCAAAACAGACCAGTGAGGGAATAAGGTAGCATTCTACAAGTACCAAGGCTGGTATCACTTTAAAATTTTTATAATTTTGGAAATATTCTCTAGAAAGAGATGCCTAATGGACTATGTCAAACCTATACATGGTAAGTAATATTAGGATATATTAAGGCCTTAAACAGGTTTCAAAGCTGCTGAAATTGTTGTATGTGATTTATTATATGGAATGTAAATAAGTGACCCTTAAGAAAAAGTGTGTTATATATTTTTAAATCTTTAAGGTTTGGTTTACTAAGCCTGTTTGGTTATTGGTACTATGGTAAAACATTAATTCACTAAAGGTCCAAGCAAAAGATTTTTTTTTAACAACAACAACAAATCCTACTTTCCAATTTCTATTTTCATTTTCAAAAACTATTGCTCCAGTGCAGTATCAGAGGTGCTTCAGGGAGTTGATATCTTTTCATCCGTTCAATAGGCTTTTCTCTTGTTTGATCCGCTGAACAATACTTCCTTTGTTCTCTAGAATCTTCTCATTTACAAATGCGTCTGTGTGTGCAATGCCAGCTGCAAAGCAGCAAAGAAAACACTCCAAAGGGTCATATCCACTGTCCAAAAGATCACTGCATTCTCTGTTTCATCTCTGGATTATCTTTACTATTTCTGTCAACTAAAAAAAGAAAATGACTCAAGCCGACCTCAGAGGCTTATCCCACCTTGAATGATACAATTCAGCAACTTCCCATTGGTACAGAAATAAAAAGTAGATGCTACAGGCCAAAGGTATCCAATTTTTTAGGATGAGATTTTGAATGACAAATTTAGATAATCTGAAATGGAAAATTTTGTATCTAACACAATATATTTTCTTTTAATATAAATGATTTTCTGCTTTCATTTTAATATTATAGTGAGAAGAGTAATATGCATTCAGTGAATTTTGCCTCAAAAATAAACTTGGCCACACCCATTCATTAACATTTGCTACAAACAGCAAGGGCTTTCAAGGAAAGTTATCACTGGTGTTGACAAAAGAAATAAGAACCATTCGATCCAAATTTTATGAAAACCCCCCCCAAAAAACACAGTTTTTATTGAGGCCTACTGTGTAAAGGTTTGGACATAGTGCCCCAAGATAGTTCTGTCCAGAATTACCTTTTTGAGATTGAAAGGTTTGCCAAAACTTCTTTACAAAACATCTTAGCTTAGTCAGAAAGGATAGAGAACCCTTCATCGATGGTCAGTTTAGCAGAACAGCCATTTTCAAGTTTTGCCAAAGATTCTGAATTCAACTTTGACCGACCAAATTGATTAAAGTATATTCCACTAAGCCTGCTTTTTATTCCCCTACATCCTAAACCCTGACCAGGAAGCAGGCCCTGTTTGGTCTGCTTCCTGTTCTTCGTGATTTTTGTTCACTGGTATTTTTGAAATTAGTTTTAGAAGTATTAGATTAAATATAGAGATGAAATAGACATTTAAGTTTGAACACGAGAGGGGTGATCAAATTAATTTTATCATGCTTGGTAATAAAAAGAATAATAAAAATAAAGTCATAAATAACATACATCAAGAGCCATAATGGATAAGATTCATAAGCAGCATGGGTTCTTACCCTAACAAAATACTCTTGTTACCCCACATTCCCCATTGTCCTTAACTTTTTAATCAATTAAAGTCCCTGCTCCATAAAATTAATGACTGGGTGTAGCTCCTCTGCCATGCAGACAGCAGCGACTCCCCGAAGTCAAGAGCGATGAGATTTGACCTTCCACTTAATTAAAAACCAGCAAAATCTGGATCATCAGGCCCAACCGGCGCAGCAAGCAGGCTGATAGAGGAGAGGATGTGGACTCAGGGGAGCTCTGGAATGCAATGCTTTTGCCGCCGGCATTGTCATATTGAAATCAGAGAACTTTTTTGTGTGGCTGCTGATATTGGTCACAAGAAGGGAGATATCCCTCTTCCTTTGCTATTAATGCTATTCACTATTCAGACTCCAGTGATCGTGTCAATCCCTGTAAAACTGCCTATTTTAATAAAGTCTGAATACATGTTCAAAAGAGGGAGGCTATGGTATAGGTTTAGAAAGGATTTTATTTGGTACAAAAAAAATTTTTGTGATCATTTAACCTTTCTAAAAAACACAATTTATCCAAAACTAAATGAGCCAAAACTCACTCAGTGGTTTCAACTGACTGGCACAAATTAGTTCATAATAATCTGTTGTTGCGATATTGTGGCATAAAGTGCATTGCAAAAAAAAAAAAGTGTTTTCTTTTTGATTTTTTTTACAACTTGTGATGCTATGTTCAGTTTGTTTTATTTGGGATTTTAATTGACAAAGCAACACAAAGTAGTACATAATTATGAAGTGGAAGGATAATATGTAGTTTTTTGTAAAATATTTTCAGAAAAATATCAAATCTAGTGCAACCAATGTATCTTCCAATGCCCCCTCATGGATAAAAAGTCCTTTGTGCAAATTAAACTGCTGGGCTGAGCTAAGCGATAACTCTTGTGGGGTGATAGCAATCCACAGCGTTATTGGGGGAGTTTATTATCAGAACAAAATAGTTATGCACTCTACAAAAGAAGAGGAGCAACCAGAGAGATACTTTTGTTACTGTAAATAATAATTTGTTCTTAATAACTCCCCTGGTGAAATAATTGTTGTATAAATAAATAAATAAAAAGAAAGTCTGAAAAAAAAAAAAAAGAAAGTCACGAGACGTCTTGTTTACAGTTTGGTACAAGCCACTCTGGGATGTTGTGGACATACGGAGAAAGATGCTGCTGTCAAAATGTACAGTTTTGGCCTAAATACAAAAGTGTTTTGTAGTGTGTATTACCACTGCACATCATCCGAACAAAACACCCCAAAGCTGAAACATTCCACTTTTCATGCTCTGTCCGGGGCATCCGAGGGGATTTCTTTGACTGATGAAAATGCAGGATTTTATCGTTTTTTTAGGGGGACCAATAGGCATACTTAAATGGACTGGCACAATCCACGGAATACGACAGCCTTTCTTTCATTTAACATCCACCAGGAGCGGCTGCCAGGTGGTTGGTTTGGAGTGAACGACGGCAAACTGCGTGGCAGAGCAGATAGAATAAGGACCAAAAAGAAAAACAGTTCCTCTCTATTTCAATTAAAAAAAACTCCTTGAAGTAAACAGGAGATGCTTTACCTAGTAATCATATTGTTTAATCATATTAGGGAAAATTAAGATGCAATACAACTTGTTTTTCTTATCCTAACAGGTATCCTGCAAGTTTTTGTGCTACAGATACAAAACTGGTCAAATTCATTTAGACAACTGAGGTGACATTTGTGTTGAGTTTGTGAAGACATTTTGAAGAAGACAGCAGAGGTGTCCTTTGTCTTCTGCCGCCTACCAGCTGGCTGTTAGCTAGCGTGTTAAATGGCTCCCAGTGTCAAACACAATGCTTCGTCCTTGCGAGACATCATAAACTCCCTGATTTAAGACACTACAAAAAATAGACCAGAGAACTTGCAGTTTAAGAAAACTTTTGTTGTGCTAACCTTCAGGTTACACGCACACTGAGCTCCCAGGAAAACACAGATGTGTATGTTTTTAAAAATATTTTTTCTTAAATTATATTGGACACCAATGCCACCAATTTATTACAAATGAAACATTTAGAAATGACTGAATAAACTCTTTCTTGAAACAATAGTTTTTATAAATTTAGCCTAAGGTCACGACATAAGAGTCAAACAACATCATAGGTAGATCATTTAAGACCATTGTATTTTCTTTAACACTAGATAATTCAAATGTGAAAATCCAGTTGAACATCCTTGGGCCTGATTGGCTGTACCTTCAGAACTGGAGAGCTGTGGTTCCTAATTCCATCAAAAGCTGAGGGCCCACTGTGTATTTAAACACAGTTTGGATTTTCAAAACCTTTAATCTATCTGATCAAATTCCCCCCAAAAGAATGTTTGCTGCAATAGTAAGGGGTAGCAGAGGGTGACATTTATATAAGAAATCCCACTGTACAGTTAAGTCGGAAAAACAAGCATTGAAAGATCTTTGTAATAATTTAGTTAATATTTGTGAATAAAGGAATATCCAAACAGCTCTAAAGTGTAAAAGTGCAACAATTCATATTTTTTAGTTGACCATACAAGCTTTCTATCTTCACATTTCACCTAAGTTGACATAGGAAATGTTGAATTTTATTTACATACAGACATACTGAATTTAACTTGGTTTTTCTATCTCCCTAAGACATTTTTTATGGAAATTCATTCTTCTTCTCACAACAGTGGAAAGATTTATTTACCTAACCTTCCTCAGAGATGAATCACACATGATGACAGAGTGCCTTCTTTTTTATTTATTCATTTATTTATTTATTTATTTGTTTGTTTGTTTTTTTACAAAATCTTCATGTATAAAGACAAATAGGGAAGAGCAACAGTTACATAAAATAATTAAGTTATATTAACTGAAATGTGTTGTCTCAAACTTTTTGTCTCAAGGTTACAATATTTATGGAGACAATTACTTTTTAAAAAAACTAATGTGGCCATTTTGACATTGACGGTATTTTCTTCTCTTTAGAGATTCAACCCATGGCCGCTTCTCTGACTGATAAGAATGAGTGAAACAGCTTCCTTCAGGTCCGTATCTCACCTACTCCCTCGAACAAGTCACCCATGGTCAGAGCTTGTAATGTGCCTCCATGCTGAATAAATACATATTGAGTTTTCCTGAAACTTTTCTCAACCAGACACTTCGCAGAGGCTCAGATATGCTAAGCAGTGATTGCTTTGAAAGATATGAAGAGATCAAGGCTGGTGAGCACAACTTTAACCTTGCTGCAAGTTTTAGAGTGTCAGTGTGTTTGCATGGGCAAACTAGAGTAACTTGCCAACTCCTACTGGGTAACAGAGTGATGCTTTTGTCTCAAAAAGAAAGCAAAAGCACTGTAGCACATGAAGGCTATGGAGGCAAATCAGTTTCAGAGAACATTTCTGTTTATCAAGCATTTATCTTTATATATATCCTTGTTTAAACGTTTTGATGATGTAAATAAGTGCTCTGAAAACATACTTACATCCTTACAATGTGTTTTTTTCCTATTTTAACTTGTGTGATAGAGTTCATCATAAAAAAAGACAAAAACTTACCAAAACAACAACAACAACAAAAAACAATAGAAAAACCCTTACTTGTTGAAACATGAATTAATGCAATCCACCATATTTAACCACACTGGTACTGACTAACCAATCAAGGAATCAGCTCAATAGTATCTGTCAGACAACATGAAGTAGGCTAAAAAATGTCTAAAGTCGTCACACACTGCCCTGATGTGAAGAAATTCAGGACAAAAGCGCTCTAAAAGGGATAGACGACATGTTCATCTTTCCCATCATTTGATCATTTGTATGGCTTCATAATTCCAGCAAAATGCACTGAGAGTCATTACCCAATGAAATATGTATACAAAACCATTTTTTTCATTAATAACATAGATTACTGTACAAAAACATGGTTCTCTAAGCTTATATAAAAACAAACAGTTTCAAACATGGATAATTTAAGTGGTTCTATAATTTTTGTCATCAATAATACTGTGTTTGATACTACTCCCATCACTAGTTTCAAACACAGTGCACAAAGCTCCACCATGGAAACCACAACTCTCAGGTGATAGAATGTTAATGATCAACAGTTTTTCTCATCAGATCAACAGAGACTAAAGAACCTGGTTTAGATTTGCTTAATAATTGCAATCAGTTAGACAAGAACAAACTGTGGGCAATGTTGAAATTTTATCCCATTTTTTAATATAGATTGCACAGCAGAGCTTGATTTGCTTTTCTAAATTTGATGGTAGGTTCACTTAATTTTTTCACACTGAGTCATGTTACACCTAAGAAGACATTAGAGGTTTATTAATCAAACAGCCTGAAATACAGCAGACAGATCAGGGATTGAACTCTGGAGAGGTTCTATGAGTAGTCGGGTTACTAAACAATATCCCACGAACCATGAAGATTTATTTGAGAAGTGTTCAATCCATCAGCCAGTTATATGAAGAGCATTACATCAGCCAAACCTTCCAAGAGACGACCAAATGGCCCATGGCAACTCTAGAGGAGCTGTAGAGATCAACCGCTCAGGTGGAAGAACTGTTAACTGAATGTGCCACAAATCTAGCCTCAGGAAAATTGGCAAGAAGAAACCAGAAAGAAAGAAATTCTTCCATCAGGTGTCCTATAGGAAACTACAAACATGTCATATTATGCTAAAAAAAAAACAAAAAAACATCATGTCCAAGGTAAAATATGGTGGTGCAGCAGAAGGCTGAATAAACAAGCATCTGACATAAATATAAAAACTTTGTGTTCGTTTTCTTCCAGTTCACAGTTATGCACTCCTTTGTATTAGTCTATGTAAACTACAGTTTGTTTTTGTCGGTTATGGTGCCTGTTTGATACTTTCCATCATCAAAGGTATATATTAAGAAAAGAAATAAACCCAACTTCCACAAAAGGCTTGACAGCTCCTCTACTTTAACATTGCAGATGGTGTTGAGACGAGAAGGGAGAGTCACCTCATTACTGCAAGGTCTGTTACCGTGAAATTGAAGAGTCCGATTAGGTTTGTTTTTGTCGCTCCGTGTTGTGGCCAATTTTATCATCCTTGGTGGTGTAACGCAGTATCAAACAAATTGTTTGAGTCCCCCATCGACATATAAAGTAGCCCCGCCAGAGCTCGCCAAATTATTGCAGAAATATTAGGAATGGATCACAAGTTAATTCCCCCTGCTCCAATTTTCTACCGCAGCAAAATGAAACCTAAATTTGCATAGCTCCGGGCCCTGCCCTCGAAAGCCTATGATTTGTTTCAATGACAGGAGCTATTATTGAGTAGTGCCTTGATGTAGTCGTACAGTATTCCAATGTCTAAGACCCTAATCCTTCCCCAGCGATCGCAGTGGAGGGTTGTATTATTTGTGAGGTGATGTAGGCAGCTGAGAAGGGAAGGGAGCCCTGGAGAAATCAGCAAAAAAAAAAAGAAATAGTATGTTTTCTGAATGCAACCTTGCCTACTACAGATTCTTCAGCAGCAAGATTGAAAATACAAGCCGCATGGAAAGTATTTGAAATTTGGAACATGATGGGAATAAGTTTGTCACTTCATTAGAGAGTAAACACCCTCATAAACTCATGGAGGGACGTACAATACTAACCGTTAACAAGCCCCAACAAGCTTGTCTGCTTCACTTCGAGAAAACCTTGATCACAGAACAACTGCAGCCAATGAACAACTTGATGATTTTACAATTCATGGCTGCTTCCTCTTCAGAGACAGCTTATGTTGATGTACTTTCTCTAGCACCCATATATTATTTACAAAGAAAGCCCGTCCCTTAATGAGCCCTAATTAAACACTGGAGACTGGGAGATGACTGGCAGAAAACATCACTGCATGTGACAGACATCTGGTGGAAGATAAGTGATCAGATGACGGAGGAGCTGCAGAGAAAACTTATGGTGGAAGCAAAGCAACACTGGAGTCATGTGAACCTGCACTTGAACCTGACTTTGAAACTCTGTCAATCAAGCTGGCTACAGCTGTCATGGTTCATAGGGCATGAGCTTAGAGGATTGGGTATGTGCGTGCTGCATGTGAGAACCTGAATACAAGCCAAAAAGTGCTGTGTGTGTGGGAGTGTGTATGTGTACAGTTTGTGTTTTCCTTCTGTGGTGATATAAAGGGCACGTCTGACAGAGGAAGGAAGAGTGAAACCTGTGCTACGTCTCATATTCATTATTTCAGATTTAAGTCTGAGCTCTCTTTGTTTTAAACGTTTTTAAAATCAGATTTCGATCATGCAGCTAATAAATTAATAAACACTAACGTCACAAAACTGTATCGAACTTGGACATTTAATATCTGGTTTAACATTTTGTTTTGTTGTAAAATACTAAAACAAATTTTTAAAATAAACATACTATTTGCTTAAACAATTTAAACGCACTTAAAACGTCCTCTCTGCACAGTTTGCATATATTTTTACTATGAAAGAAAGCCTCTTCTTCTACAAAGAATATAGCAGTGAGAATTAAGTTTTAAAAGCTGGCCCTAGAGGAACCACCAGCTGGTACTTATATATTTGCTCCTTTTCTGTCAACTCATACATTTTTGTCTCAAATAATTGTGTCTATTTTGTGATCACTTGGTATTTCTGCTCAAGAGTATGTGCCATGGGAGCCATCCCATACATTCTTGGCCATGGTTAAGAAATCTGAGATTTCTTTTTTCCTACAGTGTCTGAGCCAAATGGAGGAGTGAGAATCCAAACACTAAATCTAAATCATAGTTCATATTTTGCAAATAAAGCTGCCATAACACTCCATATATGAAGTTCTGAAAAAAACCCGATGCGTATAAGAAATTACTTTCATCAGAAGCAACCCAATGAAAAAAAACTGGAAGAATATTGGCATATTTTCCAAGTCAAATCCAAGTTTTACCTAGCATTTCAATGTGTTTTCTTGGATTGCCCACCAATTTTATGGTAAAAAAACAAAACAAAACACATGATTTAATTTATAAACTTATAATAAAAATACTTATTTCTATAAGTATTTATTTAATAAAGCAAAGTGTCCATTTTATAATCAAATTCTGACTCCACATTGAATATTTATTAGAAATAAAATGATCAATTATTTAAAAATACCACCAGTAAGATACTAAAAATAAATGTTAAAAATACTTTCTCATCTACATTTAAATTTTTAAGGATAAAAACTGAGTTGAATCATTTTGTATTTTTCTAGCAAATGTTACTCTTTTGTTTATAATTTTTGTCATCAAAAAAGGAAATCATTTTCTGTTTGGTTCAGACTGAGTGTCCTACTCTGTCCTTCCAGACCGCTAGAAGACATTCGTAGGAAGGTCATGTGAACAACTCAGACACACTGAGTGGCTGGATGTTATAGTGACACATCATTATTTCAAAAACCCTATAATCCAACTTTTTGCATTACTTTGCAAAGCCAGGTTAAACCCCAATTCTTCTCAAAGTGTCAAAGGCTTTGGTGTGGGAATGAAACTCAGCTAAGAATGAACAAAATTTCCATCACGGTTCTAAACAACATCCTTTACAAACACTCAGGAGGAATATTGATTGCTGTCCTCTTGCTGCATTCTGTCTTGCATTAAAAACTAACAAGCTTGAAAGGATGAATAAGGAAGACCTGTAAAGATAGGATGGAGGGTAACGCATCCAGATTGAAGGTTATACAAATGTCAGTAGTTAAAACAAGGGAAAGAAATGCTGGAGGACATTATACAGGAGATGTGCTGATTGTCACTGAGTTTTCTGAAATCCCAGAGTGGATCCTGTGAATATGTAAATATCCTCAGCATCTAGATACCGTGTATGACTATATGAGGTGTTAAGGACATAATGTAAATTCTCTGGCGAAGCTATGTATAAATTCAGGTTTTCTTTAAAGTGCAACATTGAGCTGAAATCTGTAATGTAGTGCTATTAGGATATTGGGAAAGCCATCACAGTGGGAAATGCAAATTTTGTGGCCTGAGGCGAACATTGGAAGCACAAAAACACAAGTAAAATGTTTCAAACTCTATCTTAAACCAATTTAAAAAGAAAAAATAATAATAATAATTAAAGTTTACCATGTATTCCAAAGAGGGAAATTCTGGGTGCAATAATGCTTTTGGTCTTTAGGTGTAACTCCTCTTTAACATCTGATTGTAACAAGTCAGCAGGGAATAAAACAGCCTTAAATATATTCAAGCCTGGAGTTATGTTGACATTAGATACTCAGTCATTTTTATAGTATAAAAACTGCATTTATATATTTATTTCTTCTAGTACTTTCTCTTGTAGCTTTGTGGAAAGATGGTAAAATGTGTAAGACTGGTTACAAAAAATAAGAAAGTAACATAATGACCTTTACTATTGCAATTTATTGGACACACCAGGCGTTAGTTGCAGGGTAACAATTTTAAATTTTTTAAAAGGTATATTTAGTTTTAATGATAAATAAATGGCCATATAATAAAGCTTTCTAACTTTACAGCTCCATTACATGATTGCTACTTCTGAATTTGGTAAGATTTAGGTGTTATAATGTTGGTTAAATTAGATAATATCATCTAGCAGTAGAAACAGTTACTCAATGACTTTATATCTCTTTTTCATGGTTATCACAAGGAGAGCACCAAACATATTTCCATTTAAGATTTAGGCATCCTAATGTTATGTAAACCATAAAACAAAATAGGAAAATACTAAGTTTAATGTTATCAATTCATTCTCATGTTTAATAAGCTTGGCACCTAATAATCAATTGCTTAACTTCTCCTTCAGATGAATTAGCCTTTCTGTTAAACGTTTAAATTAGTTCTTAATCAGGACAATGGTTTTGATACAAAATGTACAATTGTATATGCATTTAATCATATTTAACACATATAATTAATTAGTATTAAGTCCCAATTATCAGTACAAGTCAAATTTTGCATAATAAACCTATGCTTAAAAATGTGCATTTAATACTTTTTTATAGCTTATTGCAATTTTTTCTATACTTGAATGGCATTTATAATTTTACTCTAATTTTTGCATTATAATAATTATATTAAGAGTATTCCTAAATGCTCTTTACATTTGCTGCTTTGAGGTATTGTTACAGAACACCTAAATACCACCTAAAAGATAAAGTAAGATGAGAAAATAAAAGGACAGACAGATTTGTAAAGGGGAAAAAAAAAGGAGAAAAATGACATTGGGGTGGGGCGAGATAAATAGCACATTAGCACTTATAGATTAACTGCCTCTTATTCCCAGGCCCTGCTGCAGCCCTGCAGATGTGCAGCACTGACCGCACAACTACCCGGCAGCGGTCATGTCTTAATTAACAAGCCGACATCTGATCAATAATTGAGGAACAATGAAGGGGGGATGTGAACGCAGTGACAGACTGCATGGTTCAAGGTTTTTGGTTTTCTGTTGATGTGAAATAACACCAGAAATCAATAGCGCAGGCAGCCCAAACACACACTGACTTCCTGCACGAAATCAAAAACAACAAAAAAAGGATTATCCCAACTGTATTATTTTGCTCTCTTTTTGTCATAAAATATACCTTTGAAAATGTATGAAACATTTGCAGCCAGATTGTACAGAGTGATTTGTGAGAGCATGGGAAATTATAGATCAGAGCGCCATTGTCTAAATAACAGGAGATATTTTCTCATGTTGCTTTACTATATAATTAAAATTCTGAACTGCTTCAGCTTTGTGGCTAATTTCTTATCTTTGTGCAGCCAATACTAATTCCAGCCAATTTTAGCCAGTCTCCAACTATACAATGAAAAACCCATTGAAAAATAAATGTCTAGCTTTCTTACACCACAGTTGTCATTAATTATTTGTATTAAAAGCACATTTTAAATCAAAGACAAAATGGTTATGTAGTTCACATTTGACAAGTATTTATTATTATATTAATGATTAAGAAATGTTTACATTATTAAAACAGCTGTTTATGTGTTAATTTTCTCGGTAATATGACCCCTAAAATAATAAGCATTTACAAAAAGGGATAACATATCGAAATAAATTGTTTTATAGCAGACAGAAGTTGAAAGCTTGTAATATTGAGAGAAGAACTTTGCAGTGAGTCCTTCAGCCTGTTAGCTGTTTGAAAGTCTTTCTGTATTTTGTTCTCTAGCTTCCTTAATGAACTGCAGACATTGCTCATATCACGCTGTATCAAATTGATTTTTTGTAAATCGCTTCCAACATTTTGATCCCTGCTCCGACTGCCATGATCCACCAGTTGTGATTTTGTTCTCTCTTGTGTTTGTAGTTACGTGTTTTAGTCTTATTAGTGTTTCTCCGTATTAGTTTATTCTGTTCCCTGCATTTTGGTTTAGTTTCTTGTGTTAGTGTTAGTTCTTATCTTCTGGTTAGATAGATCATGTGTGTTTGATTCAGTTTCTCTTGTGCCCATTATTCAACCTTCCCTCAGTCCCTGCTTAGATTCTCCCCCAGATGCTCTTCATTATGTTGATTGTATTTGCTTGGTTTGTAGGCCACAATCGCTTCTCCGCAGTATTTAAGTGCTAGTCTTGAGTTTTCCTTCTGTAGTGAAAGCTTCCACACTAAAAAGTCGTGATGTAGTGCTTGAATATCATGTGTTAGTTGTTTTAAAAAGAAAAACAGCATATTTGAGTTTTACCTGAGCTATCAGTCAGGGGTTGAATGAGTTGCAAATCAGCTGATTCCAGTCACTGGCTGTTTTCTAAATACGCATTTTGCTAAATTTTTTGTATTGTAGCAGCACCATAAAAAAAAAATCTAACTGTTGAATATTGCTATAATATCAACTCATAATTAAGCCAAATTTTCTTCATAACAGTGTCTGCACCAAATGACATATTAAACACATTGATTGCATGAGCATGACTGCAGTTTCATGCATTATAGCAACTTGTGTGAGCAAGATAAGCAGTTTTTGATGGTGACAAAACCTTATCTTAATAATTTGACATTTTTTGGCTTATATCAATCACTAAGGGCAAGTTCTTCGGGTGTTTATGTGATGTGAGATGACACAAGTAAAGAATAACATAGTCTGAGCGGCTTGTAGAAAAGCTGTTTTTCACTCAGTCTAAGGAACAAATGTGTATTTTTAACTTTCTGAAGAATATTCTTCTAAATACCCACTGTTCTTAAAGCTTGGAAGACCTGAAAGCTAACAAACCTTATTAAATTGATAAAACCTGTACCGGGATCAAACACATTTTGATTGAAAGGTGGAAATGAGTGTAGATTTCAGCTTAATATGACAAAACTTTAAGCGAATGTGCAAAAAGTGGCAGCTTCAGAGATGTGTCACATCTGCTACAATAAATCTAAAAATATTGAAGAAATACAGAACAGGATTACCAAGCGCTTTAGACTATGGTTACATACCCCAGAGCTCTACACACATTAAAAGACGTCAATACAGATGAAAAGGGCAAATTCATTTGGTTAGTTGCTTTGTGCAATTTTTGAATAGAGGCTTTTTTAAAAAGAAGAACAATATGCATAGGTCATTGGAAGTATGTCATTGTGAAGTCAAATCAGAAAAAAAAAAAAAAATCATGCGCTCACTGTGTTCCACACGGACCTAAAAGAGGGACGGACAATGGAAAAAAGCGGAAGAGAAAACCAAACAAAGAGGACAGGAGTTTGGAGACTCGTTTGATCAAAGATCCTGGTGACTTGTGCAGAGCTGGATGAATTTGTAGACGAGCAGAGAGGCAGCCGGTAAGACACAAGCCCTGTTGTTTATGAGATCGGACTGCAAGTTACCCACGTTCCTCCGATCGGACACTTCT